>BQNB010035325.1:0-50948 GCA_026074375.1 Tanacetum coccineum | reverse complement strand
CGAAGCATATAAACATCAGATTTCACTTTATCAAGGAGCATGTTAAGAATGGGGTGATTGAACTTTACTTTGTCAATACGGAATATCAACTGGCGGACATCTTCACAAAAGCCCTTCCAAGAGAAAGAATTGAATTTCTTATCAGCAAGCTAGGAATGCGGAGTTTTACGCCGGAGACTCTCAAACAATTGGCATATGAAGTTGATGAATAGTGGTGGTACCTATTTAAATATCCTGTATCATATGTATATATATTAAAACCATAAAAACCAAAAATATTTTTCATTTTTCTAAAAAGTTTTACAAAAACAAAATACAAAAATACAATATTCATAAAATAAAAGAAAAAAATTAAAAAAATGAGAAAAACATAAACAGAGGTAATAATGGCATGTCTTCTGAAAATCGATAACATTTACGGTCTTAGAAATGTCATTCAAAAATGATACGAGGCAGTAAATGAAGTTCGAGCAGAAGTTCCAAATGTTTTCAAAACATGCCAAATGGCTTGCAGTTATTTCAAACTGTAACCCGGTCATCATCTTAAAGGCAAGTATTTTAAAAAGAAAACTTGACCTCTCAACGGGAATTTATTCTCGGGCATGGTCTACTTTATGACCATGCAAAGGCTTGTGATTACTTTGCATCACAACCCGTGCTTCCTATATTACATAAGTGTACGTGTGAGTGCGCTTATGTGTTCAAAAGAGAAATCTTATTTTCTATGGTGTTGTTTTCAAAATTAAAAGATTAACATTTGAAAGTCATCTTAAAATCATTTTCAAAGACATTTGACCACTCAAACAACGACTACAGCTCTGTAAATAGAAAACGAGTCATTGTTTGAGGGGGAGAAAATGTCAAATATCTTCTTCATAAAATCAGTTGGTGATAAAGGAAAAAGGTTTTAAACAATAACGGGTTAACAATTAAAGTGGAGTTAATTAAGTTTAGCTTATGTGAGCCTTAACTGTTATGTGTTTATGCCTTTAGGGAGTAAATTGCAAAACTAAGTTTCTTGGTATGATAGTTAAAACATTAGGGACTATTTGTTCTAATTGTCAAACTACAATATGCCTAAGTTAACTTGTTTATGAAAAATGCTAAGGTTATAATAGTTGAGGGGGCAAAGGGTTAAAAATGAAATTGTTTTAATAAACCCCTCACCCCCTCCTTGCTCGTCACTGTTAACACACACACTTGAAAAATATTTTCCCTTCACGCACACGCACACACATAAAAATCGTCCCTCTCAAGAACCCAAGATTCAGACCATATCAAGCCTTAAGGTAAACTAGAAACATTTTCCTTAATCCATAAACATCACACCCTCTAAAGGAATTAGGTTGAATCATAGTTTTGAGTTCGAAAAACCCTAGAAATTGATCTAGGGTTCGTCAAAATCAAAAGTGGATGAAAACTTAAATTGTTTGAGGGGTTTTGATCCTTATGGGATGTAGAAGACTCGTTTGAAACAGTTTTTAATTTGGTTTACATTTGAGTGTGTTTTCGTTGATTCTTGTTTGTGAAAATTGGGTATTTAGGGAACACTTGTAATTTGTGATGGGTTTATGTTTCTTATGTATCTGTTACATTTTGTGAATGAATATTAATGAGAAAATTCATGTCTTGCATGCATAATATGTGTCTTTGATTCAAATGAGTGACACCTCACTCGTTCTTGAGTTTATTTAGAAATTTTGTGGTTAAATCTTGTGTGAAATGAGCCATATAAGGTTATGTGATGCAATGATATGTGTATGAATGTCTAATGATGCCTAAAAAGTACTTAGTTTATAAAATTGAAATTTAAGACGAATTAAACAAAGTGAGAAGGAGGCGAATTAATTCCCCTTCAGGAGGTGATTTAGTTCCCTCTTTAGGAGGCGAATTAGTTCTCCTTTAGGAGGCGAATTAGAAATTCCTCTTTAGGAGGCGAATTAAGTTATCCTTTAGGAGGCGAATTAGAAATTTCTATTAAAGAGGCGAATTAATAGTTTTCCTTAAGGAGGCGAATTAGTACTTTCCTTTATGAGGCGAATTACACGTTTCTCTTAAGGAGGCGAATTAGGCTTCTTTTTAAGGAGGCGAATTAGACAATTTCATTAAGGAGGCTAATTAGCACTCTTCCTTTAGGAGGCGAATTAGCACTCTTCCTTTAGGAGGCGAATTAGTTCTTTCCTTAAGAGGCGAATTAAAAACATAATTTAGGTAGCTAATTAAAATTGGTTAATTATGCAATCTAGACAACGTTTGATAAATGCCTGCCTGTCATTAATCATGAATGCCATATAGTGTCATATATATAAACTTGGTTATATATATAAACTGTATTGGTAAACTCTTAGCAAAATCATGTCTTCTAAAGCTCAACAAATTGAACTGGACAATGCCCTTGTTGCTCCTGAGAACCTTCGTGTTATTGGTAAATGCAACATGAGGATCATTCCAGGAATGAAGCCTAAGGAACCTACTTATCAAGTAGCGTTGGACGCCCTTCCTCTTACTACATGCTATCCTGCATTCCTAATCACAGCTGAAGTCCTTGTCATCTATATGCATCAATTCTGGGCTACCGTCATCAAACATAAATCATCTTATCAATTCAAGATCGACAATAAAAGGTTCTCTGTGAATGTTGAAGTCTTTAGAGAAATTCTTAACATATGTCCTAAGGTTTCGGGTAAAGCATTTAATGAACCACCTACTAAAGAGAAGCTCTATCATTCATGCCGTGAACTTGATCATACAGAGAAATCAGTACATCACAGATGATATTGTTTGATTATCTACACCAAACTTGGAGAACCTTGCATCCATACAACAAGTGTTCTATGTGGTAAGGTAACACACACACTGATTAAGATTCGACTCTCAAGAGTACAAATCCTATGGGGAATGTACTACAAGAAGAATCTAGATTTTGTCGCATTAATCTGGGAGAACTTGGCTTACCAAATTGACAACATACATTCTAAGAAGCAAGACAAGATGTTCTATCCAAGATTCACGAAGATAATCATTTATCACTTTCTTAAAAAAGATAAGTCTATCTCAATGTGAAACAAAATATTCATGCACACTGCTAGGGATGACAACTTACTAGGTACAATGAGATTTGTCTCCAGACATGTAGACAATCAAGTATATGGTGCAATCCTTCCTCAATCAATGACGAATCAAGCACTTCTGGACTCTGTTGCCTACAAAATTTATTATGCAATTGCTTTAGGAGCTGAACTCCCAATGTCAAGGAAAAGCCAAAAGAAATCCGATTCAACCATCTTATTTGAGGAATCTCCTTCCAAGAAGAAGTATGCTAAAGTTAAGAAAGTTGCTACCCTCGGGCCTAACCTAAACTACTAAGAAGAAGGGCACCGGATAAGGCTGACGAGAGGCAAGGTCTGAATTGTTTCTCTCAGAATAGCTCTTTCTGAAGCTGTTCACTAAGAAGGCCCACCAACGAAGCAAGAAAGACTTTCATATCTCTCAAGCAAGTGGCTCAGGTGATGGAACTGATTTTGAATCAGGGGTTCCTGATGAGCAACATCTCAAGACAACTGGTGCAGATGAAGGAAATGGTACTATACCAGGGGTTCCCGATGTACCCAAATACGATTCAAAAAGTGAGAAAGAGTCTTGGGGGTGACAGTGGAGAAGAAGATGAAGATGATCAAAACGATACTGAAGATATAAGTGATGATGGTGACGATTATGATGATGGTAATGATGGTAATGAAGGCAATGATGATGATGATGATGATGCTAGTGATGATGATAACCAAGAAGGTGATGACACGAATGACGATGACGAAGAGACTGATAGTGATAGAACTGAGTTAGACAGATACAAGATTCCTGTTCTCAATCAGTCTAGCACTGAATACTATAAAGAAGAAGAAGAAAAGATTGATGATAAAGAAGCGATGGATGATGAAGAAGACGATGAGGTCACTAAGGAGCTGTATAAAGATGTGAATGTGAATTTGGGAAATGAAGATACTGAGATGACTGATGCTGATCAAGGTGCCTCAGAACAACAAAATGTTTCTCATGAATCAGGGTTTGAGCAAGTAGATAAAGATGCTCATGTGACACTTACTCCGGTCCTTGACACACAGAAGGCTAATGAACCTGTACAAAGTTCTTCTGTCTCCTCTGACTTTACAAGCAAGCTCCTAAATCTTGAGAAGTTCTTCACCCTGTCCCTGCTAGACATGAATTGCTTTCTTTGAATGAGCACCAAAACAACTCTTACAAACAACACTTCCTTAAATCACATCCCGTTATTCACTACAACAATGTCCTCCACCACCTCTGTTCTTCAATCCTCTTCCACAACAAGCAAAACCAACTCCAACACTAATAACTTCTGAAGCTACAACCTCATTTACTTCTCTTTTGGATTTCTCATCTGTATTCAAGTTCAATGACAGAGTCACCAACTTGGTTAAAGATTTCTGTAAAGATAAAGCAAGTTGACTAGTATGCTCAAGCTCTCTCCTCCATTCCTGCTATAGTTGATCGTTACATTGATAACAAACTTAGAGAAGCTATAAACAAGGCCATTCAAGCACATAATTTGGACTGCGGACAAGAATCTCAGGATGAGAAGAATGAGTACATAGGACTCGTTGACACATCAATGAGAACTATTATTAAAGAAGAAGTTACAACTCAACTTCCTCAGATTCTCCCTCAAGTAGTCTTAGACTTTGCAACTCCTTAATAGAGAAAAATGTCACAGAATCATTAGAAGCTGCAGTCTTGGAAAGGTCTTCCTCACAACCAAAGTCTACTTATGAGGCGGCTGCATCACTCTCTGAATTTGAGCTTACAAAGATTCTTCTAAACAAGATGGAGAAGAACAAATCATATGATAAAGCTGCTTATAAACGGGAGCTTTATTGCAGCATTAGTCAAATCTTTATTGTAACCTGACAAAAGTTTTATTTGACTCATATGGTGAAGTGTTTACGTTGAAGAGGAGTCAAGATGACAAAGACAAAGATCGAGACCCCTCCGCTGGATCAGACCGAGGGACGAAACGAAGGAAGTCAAGAAAGGAAGCTGAGTCATCCAGAGATTCAAGGTCAAAGGAAAAGAAGTCTTCAAGCACCTCTAAAGACCCCTCCCACTCTCAACAGAAGCCTTCTGGAAAGTCTGCCGCCCATGCAAAGGAGCCAAGTCCACATATTGATGACTCGGGAGTTGCACTGAATCACAAGAGTTTGACACGGATAACAATGATGCACAACCCGCTGACAAGGAGGTTTCCAAGGCTGACTACTTCAAGAAACCCGAACGACCTCTAACTCTTGATTCTGATTAGAATAAGAGACAACATGTTGACTCCCGACCTCCTCAGACCTGGATTAGTCAAGTTTCTCGTGCTAAAGAACCTCGTACTTCATTCGATGAGCTCATGGATACCTCATTCGACTTCTCTGCATTCGTCCTGAATCGGATCAACATTAAAGATCTGACTCAAGAAATTCTGGTTGGACCGGCATTCCAGCTACTCAAAGGCACTTGCAAGAGTCTTACAGAATTAGAGTACCATCTTGAAGAATGTTCCAAGGCCACAACTGAATGACTCGACTGGCATAACCCTGAAGGCAAACCGTATCCGTTCGATCTCAGCAAACCTCTCCCGTTGATTCGAGATCATCGAGGCCGTCAAGTTATCCCTCAGGATTTCTTTATCAACAACGACCTGGAATATCTAAAAGGTGGAGATTTAAGCAGACGGTACTCAACTTCAATTACGAAGACAAAGGCCGCTGCATATGAGATCAAATGGATTGAAGACTTTGTTCAAAATTTGTGGAGTCCCTTAACGGTGAAATATGATAAACATGCCTACAAGGGTACTTCATACTTGGGTCCCAAACGTCAACATTTCTACGGGTTTGCTGCCAACATGTCTTCGTTAAAGGATGTCTACTCCAGGAAAAGAATCATTGCGGTTACCAGACTTACGATTATAAAGAAGTATGACTACGGTCACTTGGAAGAGATTGAAGTTCGTCGAGATGATGTAAGCTATATAAGTTTAGAGAAGGTGGTTTCCCAAGACTTCGCCTACAAGATATAGAAGACATGTTACTTCTACTTGTTCAACAGAAGCTGACCAATCTCACAAT
Source organism: Tanacetum coccineum (assembly GCA_026074375.1). NCBI lineage: Eukaryota > Viridiplantae > Streptophyta > Magnoliopsida > Asterales > Asteraceae > Tanacetum > Tanacetum coccineum. Next base: position 44,802 of record BQNB010035325.1, on the reverse strand, counting down.
TGACGAACGGTATGCCTTGAATGTGGCATTACGTATGTTCACCAGACGGATTGTCATTCAAAGGCAGGTGGAAGATCTTCAATTAGGTGTCGAAAGTTACCAAAAGAAGCTCAACCTTACCAAGCTAGACACATTCAGGTCAAATCTCAGGAACAGGACCACACACTGCATATTCAGACCCTAAAGGAGTAATATACAAGGACCAGAACAACATAAACAGATTGATGCGCGCTGATAAACTCCATAAATTCAGTGATGGCATGTGATTACGTATTATAGTATATATATAGTATAAGTAAAAAAGGCAAATTAATCTTGGAGAAGAGTAATAAGCTAATCACAAATAAAGTATATTTCCGGAAAGTATTGAGAAAATTACCCATAGGAAAGGATAAAGTTCAAATCGTTCCCGAGTCGTTTTCCCAACGAAACGTGAATATTGAGAATCTTGTTTTGGTTCGTGATCTGGTGCTTGAATGTTCGATATTTGGGATTTTTAGTTTCTAAATCTAATAATGCAAAGGGGAAGCAAATAAAGGCACGCTAATCTAGGAATAAAGGCAACTTAATATTCTAAAAATATTAAAAACAATTAATAACTAAAATCAACTAATTAACCAACAATGACAAAATAAAACTCTTGAAACTCAAAATGCAAATTTATTAACTAGAATGTATAAAACTAATTTTAAAGAAACAGAAATTATTTTTTTATTTTTTTAAAACTAATTAAAACAATTTTTATAACTAACCGAGACTAAAAATTAAACTAAAAATATTTAACTTAATCCTAAAATTTTAAGAAAATTTATAAAAATTCTAGATCCTATTTCTGAGGTTTACAAAGAAAAACAATCCAAAAAGCTACTTCCAATAAGCCGTGAAAATTCAATAAGCTAAATAAGCTGAAAACTAAAAACATATAAGAAATAAATGGAACAAGAGTATAACTGAAAAAGACCCAAGGGCATATGGTTAAGTCGTGTGTGTGTTGAGGGGGATGTCACATGTTTGAGTCCTGTGACTGTCTTTTTTATAAAACATTTTTTTATTTTTCTTTTTGAAAAAGCTAAAAGCAAGAATAAGCAACTTTAATAAAGGACTTGAGGCCAGATCTTATTTATAAGCTAGAAAAAGATTAATCAAAAGTGACAGTTGGCTAGAACCAATTTGGTTCTAGTCATTTAGTTAAAACTGTTTGAATTTTTAGGACTCAATAAGCAATAAGAAGACCAATAAGCTGAAAACAGTCCTAAACCTAAACTCAATAAGCACTAGGGATTAGACCTGGATAACTATCACTTAAAGGTGTTTGAGTACGTCAAGGGGTGGTTGGATGAAGACCTGGATAACTATCACTTAAAGGAGTTACATTGTAGTACTCAGTGTCACACGCAGATGTCGATGTGGATAATTTCAAGAGGTGTTGTACTTCTTATACTTTTGATGTTGGGTATAAGGTACTTAGAGATTTTCTTCTACACCGTTCTTCAATCAACAATAGTGCAAGATTAAGTAACAAATTTGGGATTTACTTCAATTTCAAGTTTGAATATATCGGGTTTACTTCACCATGTGATCACGACAATAGCCTACAGAATACGAGGTTGGTAAGTTAGCCAGAGAGTTTAAAGGTTGAGATGTAATCAGCACTTCTCACGGGTATTTTTGTGCTATTCCAAGACAAAGATACTTCACAGTCTAAGCAAAATCTTCAAAGTTCTTCGATGACATTCATTCACAAGACCTTGATTATACCAAGTGTTCTTGATTCTTGCTTCATCTCCTCTACGGTTTCTGAAGTCAAGAGGGTAATGATTCTTTTGTATATCAAGATTTGTGCTTATGACAAGGTGCTAAAGACAAGAACTTCTCGATTACATGTGCGTACACAACAATGATGCTTCCGAGAGTTCGCAACCATCATGGGGGGGAAATGTGTACATCCGGGACTTAGTTGACTTTGATGTTACCATGTCAACTTCCAGGAGGAAGTAGTGTATACTACTTTACTTAGTATGGTTTATGAAGTATTCTGCATACGTGAGAAGAATTGTTGCTGATTTCTCGCATGTACCCCCGAACGAATATTCACCAAGCCCTAATGACAAGAAGTAGTGGTCGTTGGTGTGGTTTGACTTCTACAAAATTCCGCTGTGCACGTAAATGACAAGTAGAAGATTGTTCAAGCTACTTCAAAGTTTCAGAATCTGCTTAAGATAGGGATGTTGGTTTGGGGGGAAGCTGATTCAGAAACTTCGCCAAAAAGGAGTCTATGAAGAAAGCTTTTTAAGACATGCTGCATGAATTGGGGGGAAGTTAATCCAGTTCATGCATACTACAATGGTTCCTGTTCAAGTAAAGACAATGAAGTTCAAGCTGGAGTACAAGTTTCAAGACCAGGAGGACTCAGAAGACATCTTCAGCTTTGGAAGCGCTTTGGAAGACTTTATTTGTGTTGTATTTGTACTTGATAGGAACATTGTAAGTAATTCCATATGTCCACATATTGGGGGAAGATTGTTAGCCTTAAAATATGATGACATATCGAAATTACATTAGTTTTCATTAGGCAAAAACTACAGGGACTAGAACTGTTAAGTTAGTATAGTATCCCTTGTCTTGACCTTTTTATACCCCCTCCATACTTCCATGGAGAGGTGAGGATTCATTTTGTAAAAAGAGTGTGTGTTCTTATTTCTCTCTCTAGACACACACATTTTCCCATCTTTTTTCTTTCTCTCTAATAATATGGCTAAACATTTGTTCAATCCTCCCCGACCTCCGGATCTTTCTTGTTAGCTAGTGATTTCTGTTAACACAATGTAATACACCCTTTGTAACAGACCTGGGATAAAATCACAAGTGTATCAACCCTAAAAGGTTAACCGAATTAGAACAGGGAGTATTAAAGAATACAGAAAATCAGATATGAACCCTAATAGGGTTAAGCTTGTGTCTGATTTAAATGGAGAGAGTAAAAGAGGTATTTCTGTGGTTTTTTATTGTTGTGGTCGTCTAGAATAAGGGAGAGGTGAGGGGTTTATATACCCTCACAATCCTAATTGTGATAAGGCTAAAACTTCATGTTTTTAAGACTTATCACAACTTTTCTCATTTAACCTTAGCATACCTCTTCTCATTTCTTGGTACTTATCTCATTCGAATGTACCTAGACATCCCTCTAGATCCTTTCAGCTGAACTACACTCTTTAGGACAGCCTTATGATCATGTCTAGTTGGTTTTTGGTTGTCCAAAGGTTTACTTAGAAACATATCGTAAAGTCTTAAGCACACTCTATGTGTTTAACGTGTGTGCCTCCAATAGGCTCACACATTTCTAGTCGTACACGGCTAGTCTAACTCACATAATCCAACAGCTCCCACTTGGGAGTTGGAGTAGCAGACAGCCCATATACTAACGACGGAAACGTCTAGCAACACTCATATTCTGTTGGGAATTGAAGGCTTCTGAAGTTACTACTGTTAGTTTTGGAAGTTAATATTGTTGGTTTAAGATTGTGCTGCTGTTGAAGTTTAAAGAAAATAGTCTAAGTTATTAGTATTGCTAGCTATAATAGTTAGTGCTGCCAGTACATTATTAGTACTGCCAGTATAGTTAGTACTATTAGTTAATACTTAGTGTTGTTAGTCTTGTATAGTTAGTACTGCTATTATGATATGCATGAGTTAAATTAAGAATAGATATGCATTATCATTATACGCGTTTTATAAGCCCATTAGGGTTTCCTTGGTGTATAAATGGAACCCTGAGGCATAGATCAAAACATATCAGTTTTTCATAGTTTTTCATAGCTTCAAAGTTGTAAACCCTAATACTGTCAAAGAGTGTTCGTATTAATATATTGAAGCTTATTGTTTTGGTTATATTTCTATGTGTTAAACATTCATTACTGTTATTCTTCTTAGTGGTATAAACTAGATTCCGCATAGTTTATATCATACACTCAAAGTTTCATTCTTAGTACTTTTAGATGTATCTAAGGATACTAAACCTTACATCAAGCTAAGGAGTTCAAGATCTGTTCATTGGGATCAACAAGTGGTATCCGAGCTTGTTGTGAAGCTTTGAATAAGAAGAAACCAGCAACACATACAAGATCTAATTCTCGGTGATAAGATGGAGGCAAGAACTAATTCTACAACTCTGACTGCAAAACTCCCTATCCTCAACCCAGGGGATTATGATCTCTGATTAATGAGGATAGAACAATACTTTCTCATGACTGTTTACTCCCTCTAGGAAGTAATTAAAAATGGTAACAAAGTGCTGAAGAGAACTGTTGAAGAAACTAAGCAGGACTATAAACCTACTACTGCAGAAGAAAAGCAAGACAGGAGGAATAAGATAAAAGCTAGAGGAACTCTGTTGATGGCACTCCCAAATAAGGATCAACTGAAGTTCCATTCATATAAAGATGCAAAATTGCTCATGGAAGCCATTGAGAAGAGGTATGGAGGAAACAAGGAATCCAAGAAAGTTCAGAGAACTCTACTCAAGCAACAATATGAGAACTTTACAGGATCAAGTTCAGAGATAATGGATCAAACTTTTGATAGGTTGCAAAAACTTATCACTCAGTTGGAGATTCAAGGCGAAGTTATTACACAAGAGGACATGAACTTAAAACTATTGAGAAGTCTTCCATCTGAATGGAAGACTCATGCTTTGATCTGGAGGAACAAACAGGAAATAGAGACCATCAGTTTGGATGACTTATACAACAACTTGAAGATATATGAACCTGAAATCTCAGGATCATCAAGTACAAGTCAAAATCCACAAAATGTGGCTTTTGTGTCCTCCAACAGCACTAACAGCAATAGCAGCACAAATGAAGCAGATAACACTGCTTATGGAGTTAGTGCTGCTCATACTCAAAGTAATCCTGCATCTGGAGATAACCTTAGTGATGCTGTGATCTGTGCTTTCCTAGCTAGTCAGCCCAATTCTCCTCAACTTGCACAAGAGGATCTAGAACAAATTGATCCTGATGATCTAGAAGAAATGGATTTACAATGGGAGATGGCCATGCTGACAATTAGAGCTAGGAGATTCATCAAGAGGACAGGCAGGAAGTTGGATGTAAATGGTCAAAGAGTTGGATTTGACAGGACTAAAGTGGAGTGCTACAACTGTCATAAATATGGTCACTTTGCAAGAGAATGTAAAGCTCCTAGAAATCAGGAAAACAGAGGAAGAGAGATTAATAGAAGAACTGTGACAGTAGAAACTCCCACTGAAAATGCCTTGGTTGCTCAAGATGGAATTGGAGGGTATGACTGGAGCTACCAAGCTGAGGAAGAGCATCCTACAAACTTTGCATTGATGGCACATACATCTTCAGGAAGTTCTTCCAGTTCAGATTCTGAGGTAGATTCTTGTTCTAAATCATGTGTAAAAGCTTATGCTACTCTCAAAGAACAATATGATAGTTTGTCTTCAGATTACAAAAGGTCTCAATTTAATTTAGTATCTTATAAAGCAGGTTTAGAATCAGTAGAAGCTAGACTAGCTCACTATAAGAAAAATGAGGCTGTGTTTGAAGAAAGCATTAATGTTTTAAAACTTGAAGTCAAACTAAGAGACACTGCTTTAGTTGAAAACAAAAAGAAATTAGAAAAAGCAGAAAAAGAGAGATGAGTTAAAACTAACATTAGAGAAGTTTCAAAATTCATCTAAATCTTTAAATAATTTGCTGGAAAGTCAAGTCATTGACAAGTTTAAAACTGGACTAGGATATAATGCAGCTTCTTCTACTGCAGCTTCTCCTGCAGTAGAAAGCTTTGTGAATTCATCTGAGATGTTAGAAAATCAGGAGAATAATAAGTCCAAATCTGATAAGGGATATCATGCAGTTCCCCCACCTTTTACAGGGAACTTCATTCCCTTCAAACCTGATCTAACGTTTATGGATGAAATAGTTAAAAGTGAGAATATGGATGTTATTACTATTGTTACACCTAGTAATGGTAAGAAAGTTGAGTCAAATCATGAGTCTGCTGAAGTAAAAAATAATGGTGATACAGTAGAACCTAAAACTGTTAGGAAGAACAACTTTAGACCTCCAGTCATTGAGGACTGGAATTCTGATGATGAAAGTGAAGTAGAAATTATACCTAAGGATAAAACTGTTAGTTTTGCCCTGAAGAGATAAATTTTGTTATGTTGCTTGGTAAAACAGTAGAGAAGGTAGAAACATCTAAACAAAACAAACACTATCATAGAGGGAACCAAAGAAACTGGACAATTCTTAATGTCCCAAAGACTGGAAGTGGCAACTTTAAAATGATTAATAAAGTTTGTTTTGTTTGTGGTAGTTTTGAGCATCTTTATTATGTGTGTGATAAAAAGGTTATAAGACCAGTGTAGAACAACTCAAGTAGGGTGAATCACAAGAACTTTGCTAATAAAATGACTCATCCTCATCCTAATAGAAGATTTATTCCACAAGCAGTATTAACTAGGTCTGGCAAAATTAATACTGCTGCCAGACCAGTTAATACTGCTGGCTCAAAACCAACCGTGAATCATCCTAGACCAATATCAAATGCTTATAAAAAGGGATATTCACAAGTCACAATGCCATTTAACAAGTATTCAGAATACAAAAATAGTATTTTCAATAAAAAGATTAATACTGTCAGGTAAAAGATACCACTGCTAGGGATAGAGCAGTAGTAAGTGAAAATAAAGGAAAATAGGTTAATGCTGTTAAGGCCTCAGCATGCTGGGTTTAGAAAGCCAAAAACAGTAGTGCATCAAATACTTTCAAGAAATATTCTTACATTGATGCACAAGGCAGATCCAAGTCTATAATGGCTAGGATCCCCAAAAGAGTCTAATTCTCTTACTTTATGTGCAGGGCAACCCACAACAGAAGGAGTACAAGGAAAAAGAAGTTATTGACAGTGTTGCTCAAGGCACATGAATGGAAACAAATGCTATCTTACTGAGTATGAAGATTATGATGGTGGATTTGTTTCCTTTGGAGATGGTAAAGGTAGAATTTCTGGAAAAAGTAAAATCAAAAAAGGAACATTGGATTTTGATAATGTTCACTTTTGTACGGAGCTTAAGTATAACCTGTTTAGTGTGTCACAAATTTGTGACAAAAAGAATAATGTTCTTTTTACTGACACTGAATGTCTTGTCTTATCTTCTACCTTTAAGCTACTTGATGAAAGTTAAGTTTTGATGAGAGTTCCAAGAAAGGATAACATTTACAGTGTTGACCTAAAGAGTGTTGTACCCACTAAAGGTTTAACTTGCCTCTTTGCTAAGGCCACAATTGATGAATCCAATTTATGGCACAGGAGGCTTGGCCACATTAACTTCAAAAATATTAACAAACTGGTTAAGGGAAACCTTGTAAGAGGTTTACCCTCAAAGATTTTTGAAAATAATCATTCTTGTGTTGCTTGTCAGAAAGGAAAGCAACACAAAGCCTCATGTAAGACCAAACTTGTGAACTCTATTAGCAAACCCTTACATATGCTTCATATGGACCTATTTGGTCCTACAAATGTTAAGAGTTTAATGAAAAAGTCTTATTGCCTAGTTGTCACTGATGACTTTAGTAGATTTTCTTGGGTATTCTTTTTAGCCACTAAGGATGAGACTAGTGGGATATTAAAGACCTTTATAATAGAAATAGAAAATCAACTAAACCATAAAGTAAAAGTTATCAGATGTGACAATGGAACTGAGTTCAAAAATAGTGTAATGAATCAGTTATGTGAAATGAAGGGGATTAAGAGGGAATTTAGTGTTGCTAGGACTCCTCAGCAAAATGGTGTTGCTGAGAGGAGGAATAGAACACTGATAGAGGTTGCAAGAACTATGTTAGTTGACTCTAAGTTACCAACCACCTTTTGGGCTGAAGCAGTTAATATTGCTTGCTATGTGCTAAATAGGGTCTTAGTCATTAAGCCTCATAACATTGACCCTTTATGTGCTTATTCGTGGATGAACCCTATTGATAGACTTCATGAAACCTTTTGGGTGTCTTGTTACCATCTTAAATACTAGGGATCATCTAGGCAAGTTTGATGGAAAAGCTGATAAGGGATTTTTTGTTGGGCACTCTGTAGTTATCAAGGCCATAAGAGTATTTAACAAGAGGACCAAGATAGTTGAAGAGACCTTAAACATTAGATTTCTTGAAAATACACCAAATGTGACAGGTAATGGACCAGACTGGCTTTTTGATGTTGATTCTTTGACAATATCTATGAACTATGTACCAGTTGTTGCAGGAAATTAAACTAATGGTATTGCAGGAACTAGAGATAACATTGTTACAGATCATGATGAGAAGAAGACAAAACCTGAACAAGAATACATCATAATACTTATCTGCACAACTGATCCATTAATCTCTCAAGATCCTAAGGTCAGTGAAGAAGATGCTAAAGAGAAGCCTACTAAAATGGATAAAAATGGAGCTTCAGATAAAGATAGGAAGGATGATCAAGCCATAAGAAGTGAGTTTGAAAGGCTACTTCAACAAGAAAAGCAGACTGTACATCCTAACAGCACTAATAGTATTAATACTGTTAGTACACCTGTTAGTGCTGCTGGACCATCTTTTACCAATGATGATCCATCATCACCAGTTAATGCTGCTGAAGCTTCTAATGCGTTTGAGGAACATCTATTTGAACAATTTTCTCCTTTCAAAAATGCATTTACACTTCCACCTGTTTCAAATGTGACTCCAATAGATGCTACTGGAATTTTTGGTAATGCTTATGATGATGAAGATGTGGATGCAGAGGATGACCTCAACAACTTGGAAACAACCATGAATGTCAGTCCTATTCCCACAACCAGAATTAACAAGGATCATCCTAAAGACCAGATCATTGGAGACTTTAATTTAGCTATTCAAACAAGGAGAATGACCAAGATTTCTGATGAACATGCTATGGTATGTTACATTAATAAGCAGAGGAGAACAAATCACAAAGATTATCAGAACTGCTTATTTGCCTATTTTCTCTCTCAAATGGAACCCAAGAAAGTGATTCAAGCTCTGGAAGATCCAAGCTGGATAGAAGCAATGCAAGAGGAGCTTCTACAATTTCAACTTCAGAAGGTTTGGACACTGGTTAATCTACCTAATGGCAAGAGGGCCATTGGAACAAAATGGGTCTTTAGAAACAAAAAGGATGAGAGAGGGATTGTAGTGAGAAACAAGGCAAGACTGGTTGCACAAGGTTATACCCAAGAAGAAGGAATTGATTATGATGAGGTTTTTGCTCCTGTTGCTAGGATAGAAGCAATCAGGTTATTTTTGGCCTATGCATCATTTATGGGGTTTATTGTGTACCAGATGGATGTAAAGAGTGCCTTCTTATATGGTACTATTGAAGAGGAGGTTTATGTGTGTCAACCTCCTGGTTTTGAAGATCCACAGTTCCCTGACAAAGTGTATAAGGTAGAAAAAGCTTTATATGGTCTACATCAAGCTCCTAGAGCCTGGTATGAGACCTTGTCTACCTACTTAATTGAAAATGGATTTAGAAGAGGCACTATAGATAAGACTTTGTTCATCAAGAAGGACAAAGGTGATATCTTGTTAGTACAGGTGTATGTTGATGATATCATCTTTGGGTCAACTAAGAAGTCCCTATGTGATGAGTTTGAAGGTTTGATGCACAAGAGATTCTAGATGAGTTCTATGGGGGAACTCACTTTCTTCTTAGGGTTACAAGTACAACAGAAGAAGGATGGAATCTTCATTAGCCAAGACAAATATGTGGCTGACATATTAAAGAAGTTTGATTTTGCCACTGTGAAGACAACTGTGATAGACAAGCATGCACTCAATAGAGGACTAATAAGGCATTTGTTATAGGATGAAGAAGCTGAAGTTGTAGATGTTCATTTATGCAGATCAATGATTGATCAATTGTGTACTTAATAGCTTCTTGGCCTGACAAATGTTTGTTTGTTTGTGCTGTGCAAGGTTTCAAGTTACACCAATAGATTTCACCATATTTCATGCTATGAATCGAGTTTTGATTACTTGAAAGTTTAACCTAAATTAGGCCTTTGGTATCCTAGAGATTCACCATTTGACTTGAGGCTTTTTGATAGGATTATGCTGGAGCTAGCTTTGATAGGAATCCACATCATAGAGGTTGTCAAATTTCTTGGAAGGAAGATTGATTTCCATGGCCTGCAAGAAGCAGACTATAGTTGTCAACTCTACTACTCAGGCAGAGTATGTTGTTGCTGCTAATTTCTATAGACAGGTGTTATGGATTCAAAATCAAATACCTGATTATGGATTTAACTTCATGAACACCAAGATTTACATTGATAATGAAAGCACCATTTATATTTGTGATGAATCTAGTGTTTTCACTTCTTAAAACCAGCACATAGAAATTAGGTACAATTTCATCAGAGATCTTATGAGAAGAAAGTTGATTTCAAGTGATCAAGATTCAAACAGACAACAATCTTGCAGATCTTCTCATAAAGGTTATTGATGGTTTGCAGTTTATAAGTTTAACTTTCTAAATTGTACATTGATATTACTCAATCTCTGAAGTATTGTTTGAAGGGAGGTTAATTAAGATTTGATAAAAGGGAATGTAACATTAAGCAGCAGTGGGTGAAGGGTTAGGACAATCCACTGATCCCCAACATACATCTACACCTACTCAACACTCTAATAAAGAACAAATCACTATTTTATCATCATCTTAAGACTCACAAACCTAGGATAACCAAAAGGATCACTAAGATATCTCAGTCTAGTAGACATATTCACCTTGTTGCAGATGAGACTGTCCATAAAGAGTTGGGTGACAAAATGGAAAGGGCTACTACTACTGCTTCTAGCTTGAAGTAAGAGGACAGTGGTAACATCTATAGGACCCCATCCATGGGCACACTAGTGAGCCAAGTATTAGAAACTGGTTCAGGGTAGTGGTCCTAGGTGCCTAAGTTACATATTGGGGTTGCAGATGCTTTAAACTGGGTTTGAGGTGCATCTAAATAGTTAATGATCCACCTCTATCAAGGTTTAACACACAATGGATGTGGGGAGGAAATATGAAACATAAGTATTGATGGACGCTATTATACAATTCTGAATTGGTAAGAAAAGAAAAGAGAGAGAAAAAAGTGAAAAACAGATACGATGAAGATGTGTGAAATAAAAACAGAAAGAGTGATTGAGTAAGAAAAAGAAATGAGAGATATTGTAAGTAAAACAGAAAGGGAGATGTGTGCATGAAAAACAAATAGAGTGTTTCAGTGAGAAAAAGAAATAAGAGATATTTGTAGTTTTAAAACAGAAAGAGGCGGGTGAGAATTAATATAGATGATCGAAAATGATTTTGTAAGAACAATTGAAGTTAATGCTGGTAACTAAACATATTGCTGTTAGCTTTAGGTTATATGTGGTCATTCATTACTGTTGCTATGCTTAAGCTTGAGATGTTGAGTCACTGCTATCGGGTTACTTATTCTGTTAGGCATAAGTTAATACTGTTAGGCAAAACTTAATACTGCTAGGCTTAACATAGTGTTGTCAGTTTAAGTTAATGTTGCTGAGGGTAATTTTATAAATACTTTGATTCAGGGTTTCATTTGATTCTTTATTCGATTTCAATCATTCACACACTCTCTAAACGTAAACCCTAACTCAATTTCATCTTTAATCATCAAAACCCAGAACAATGTCAACCCTAACTTTTGCTGACACTCAAAACATGGTCGCATTCTTAGATAGAATGCAACTTCATGAATTGATGAGCCTTTGTACCAAATTATCAGATAGAGTTCTTACCTTGGAGACTACAAAGACAATTCAACTTTGAGATAGCAGTTGAAAGAGTAGGGTGAAGCAGCTTGAGAAGGGGATGGCCACAAGAGAATTATAAGTTCAAATGATTATAAGGGGTTAGTAGCACAAGGTGAGTAGAATCCTTAAATGATGAAAGGTTTGGTGTGCTCAGGAGGAGGCATCCAAAACATGGGGAGGAGTGGAGTATTGAATACATTGGACAGGATGGTTGGAGGTTCTTTAGGTTGTGAAACTCAAGAGAGTAAGTATGATGTAGAAATGTTGACACATATGCTCTTATTGGTTGATGAAGGTTTTGCTCAAAATGATCTTGACTGAAAAAAGAGCATGATGTGATTCCTAAAGAGGTTAGTGTTGCTGAAACACTTACTACTGCTGGTATTAAAATTTTAGTTAGTACTGCTGCTCCTTCTACTACTGCTGTGACACTACCTGTTATTACTGAAGTAGAGATGTCTTAGCTTAAACATTGGCTGAATTGAAGAGTGCAAAATCTAAGTTGTGATACAGAGCCAGATACAGAATCTAGTACAGTCAACAACAGCCACTTTCAACAATTCCAAAAGCTAAATGCATTTACTTTAGAGAATGTTGGTGAAACCACAACTAGAACACCAACATCAGTATCTCTTCTTCAAGCATTATGGTAAAGGGAAAGCAGTTGATTGAAACCTGAAGTTCTTTAAATAATACGGTTCAAATTAATGCTGTAAGAGTTGCAAGGAAGGCTAGATGCTAAAGAACAAGAGCACAAGGTTGAATAAGAGAGAATGTTTGAATTACAAGAACAAAGCCTCTTTTGCAAAAATTGAAGATTGGGACAATGTGCAAGCTTTAATGCTGGATGCTGACTATGAGCTGTGTAAAATATTTACAGGGGCATGAGCATGGTGAAACTGACTATTGAAGGAAATGATTCAGTAAAAAATAAAAAATTATTTATGAACTAATGAATGAAAGGAAGAGACACTTTGCTAAGTTAAGAACAGAAGAAAAGAGAAGAAAGCCACTAAAAAAGGTTAAAGAAGGAATCAAATGTGCACTTATTTAAAGAATATGGGAGGATTTACTCATAACCAGTTGAAGAATAAGAGTTATAAAGAAAATCCAAATGGATTTTATAAGACAATGGGTTTGGAGTAAGCAATTTTAAACCCATAGGATTCTGAATGATAGTAAAAAGAAGTGAAAGAAAGTGAAGGCAGCCAGAAGAAATCCAATTGGTAAGAAAAGAAGCAAGAATAAGCAGAAACATGAATCTTCAAAAGACAAGAATAGAGGATGATAAAGAGATAGATGTCATGAAGATGTTAAATGTAGATGAAGAAGCTGAGTTGAAAATGCTTTGGAGATAGTTCAAGATGATAAGGAAATAGAAATTGATGCTATACCTCTAGCTACCAACCCTCCAATGATTTTTGAATATAAGATTGTTAAAGAAGGACATAAGGGATTCTATCACTTAATAAGAGCTGATGGAAGTTCAAATAGGTATTCATTAATGATTAAGATGATTCAGAACATTAATTGAGAAGACTTAGAGACTATCTGGAAGTTGGTGAAAACAAAACATGGAAATACAAGGCCAAAGGATGATTATGAAAGAGTGTTCTAGGGTGATTTGAAAGTAATGTTTGAACCTGACATAAAGAGTGAAGTATGGAGGAATCTATAGGGATACAAAGTGACTGTTTAGAAGTTGTTTGATTCTTATGGAGTGCACTTTTTGAGATTTAAAAATCTACACATCCTTATGTTAGTTGAGAAGAGATATCCCCTCACACCAATAACAATCACTAATATGCTCAACAAGAAACTTCAAGCTAATCATTGGAATGAGATGTGCTATCAAATATTCAAGCTCATGACAAAGCAGGAAAAAGGTCAATGAAGAGTTTGAATGTATCCTCCTGATAGAGATGAAAACTTTTTAATGAAGAAACTTGAAGATTCAGAAGATAAACATCAAGTTTAGGGGAGGATTGTTGGGATTTAAAGACTTTAAGATGATTCTTAGAGTTAATACTGCTCAGGTATACTTTGTACTGTTTGGTGATAAATTATGAAAAATTATTGCTAAAAGTGTTAGTACTGGTGAGTATAAGTTAACTACTGCTAGTTACTCGGTTAGTATATATTAGTACTGTTAGTTCAATAAGTTAGTACTGCTAGTTTTGTTATTACACTTGCTAGAGTAAAAGTACAACTACTTGCATAAGGTCTAGGATATGCTAGTGTAACATTGTAATGCTGATGAAGAATGAAGAAAATATTCTATAGTACTTACTAATGCTTGTGCTTTTAGTTGTACTGACTAGTTCAAAAGTTATGATGCTCGGTTTAAACTGATTGAAAAGTTTACACAAATGCTTGGGAAAAGTCACTATGTCAGATGGATAAGACAAGAGAAGGATGGGAGAACAAAAAATACTTACGGAAGATAGTATTGAGTTATTTTTGTAACAGATAAGTATAAGTTCTTTGTTTAAAAGATATTGATACTTAGGAAAGTTTGTAAGCATTGTGGACATCTTGGGTGTATAAAAGGAGGTCTAGGTTATAGTATTCAATGTACATAAATGAGTCATTGTATAGCTGTAAGTTTTGTAAACACCTATACTTTTGAGTATGTATTTAATATTATTGAGGATGAATGTTTTTGGACTTTTTAAAACTATTTAGTCTTTGATTGTATTTTACTGTTTTATGTTCTTTTAGTATTACAAACACGCTCACTCGCGCACGCTCTCGCTGTTTGCGATATTCTCAATCTTAGCTTCTACATAGTTGTCTTGGATATATCCAATACAACTAAACCTTACATTAAGCTAAGGAATTTAAGATCTGTTCATTGGGATCAACACAACTGGAGCACTAGATTAGGGCAGGACCTCACACATACTAGGGTAGGCGTACCCAGCTGATCCAATAACCACACAAATACTGGGATATGCATACCCCTCTGATCCAAAATAATTATGCAACACATAATATTCATATAGCAGTCTTAAGTACATATCTTGTCCCAAACAGTAATCTATTGTCAAATAGTCAAAATATCAAAACAGTTCAAAGTCACATTTGTGGATAAATTTTCCCCAACGGAAAAAAACAATTAGAAAAATAGGGCTACAGAATCACTCAAGAGGTCTTAAGCAACCAAACTCTCAATAAAACAAGCAAATGCAACGTCAGTCCGCACTTGTCCTAGTCTAATTCAAGTCCCATACATTCATTTATTCTAAAACAGTTTCAGTTTGATGCATAGAGGCTAGGATGCGTTGTACAATTACCCCATAACAATTTAATGGTGTGTTTGTTGAAGCCTCAATCCAAAATATCTTTCTCAATTCGATAATTCCCATCGATTTTTTTATACTTTTAAAGAAAATAGCTAAGTAATTATAAGTAAATATTTATCAATAAATTAATTATACATATATATCGATAAGTCCATCGGTACTATTTGGTCCTTATAAATTTATTATAAATGGTTGAAAATAAAATTTTATCACATAATAGCCATATTAAAGAAGTTTTTCTGAGAAAAGAATATATTTTTTGACTTTTTAGTGAATTTTATTAAATAATAAAATAATAAAATATATTTCACCCTCTACCGTATAATATTACTTAAGAACCAATACATGTTCTTAAGTAAAACTTTCTAAGTATAAACTTTTTACGAAATTTGAATGCCGTAGTTTATTATAACGTTTTCAAGGTTTTTTAAACCTTAATTTCAATATTTTTCACTATTTCGACACTTTTTCGACAAAATTCCAAAATCTAAATCTTTAACGTTTACTAAAACATTTTTTTTCAAAATAACGCTCAATATCACTCCGTAAATACATTTCACTTTCAAAAGTTCGTCAAAAATTCTTAAAACGACTAAATATCGCTTATTGGGCTTTAAGGCCCAACAAGGATCCAATAAGATATTTATATGTCCAAAATAAGATCCAAGCCCAAAACTAAGGTCCATTTATATACATAAGTTCATACAAATAAGCAAAAAATAACCTGAACCACAATAAGCCAACAAATAAGCCACGGCTTATTTGTGCTTATTAGGCCGTGAGCCCAAGAGCTCAAAAATCAAGTCCGTAAGCTTAAAAATAAGCTAGTAGCTGCGTATAGTACTTGGTTACTACCATAAGCTATAAAGATAGTCCATGAACATGCACCATATCACGAAAATAATAAAAATCACTTCCCTTGTGATTTTATATACGGTAGGACAGTGCGCACAAAATGCTCAAATAGTCACGAAAAGCCCACAAAACTAAAGCTTTAAACTATTATACAAAATAAGCTATCTAGCAATATATGTTTCTCAACCATCATGACCACAATATCAAAACTAATAAACACCTTATCGTTATTCCTTTTTATTCGAGCCCTAAACGCACCCTTTTATTTATTTCGTTTCCAAAAAATTGATTTTTACGACGATCAACTTGTACAACTAACATCTATGCATCAATATAAACCCAAAAGCACATGCGAATTGAAATTTGGTAATTATAAGAAAATCTTTAAAAAATACAGGATTTCGAATGAAACTTAGACACTCCAACGTTGTTTAAATGATACTCAAATACTCGTTTCGACCTGGAATATTCAGATCTTTGATCAAAGTTGGTAAGATCTATGGTGGTTGTGGTGGTTGGTGGCGGACGAACATACACACCACACATACTTTTGAGTCGTGTTTTTTTGAAAAAACTAAAATGAGAGAATGTTTGGGATGTTTGGTTGTAAATGGAATATATGGTTGTGTACTAGTGGAACATTTTAGCTAAAAATTATGGCAACTTGTCTATAGAGACTTGAAGCCGGTCATGGTTTTCCAAGGGGAGTTCCGGGTGGTGTCATTTTTGTGTCTGGATCACTTAAAAGCTCGTATACTTAACCGTAACGTTTTCCCCCTCAAAGTTATTTAGCATTTTTATTCACACTTAAAATACATTTTCCATTAACCTTGAGTTTTTACATGACATTTTACACTTTAAAACCCTTTAAACTAGGGGAAAAGGTACATTCTACCCCCTTAAAAGAATTTGAGCCCGAAAAATTCAGCTACTAACATCTCTAAACAATGCGGGTACTTCAAATTTCATCTGATATTCACGTTTCCCACTTGAAATTCATGATCACGTTTCGAATTCCACCAAACCTTGACGATGGCAATTCTACTATGCTTCAACTTCTTAAACTCTCTTTCTAAAATTTCTACAGGCTCTTCCACAAAATTTAACTTGGCATCAACATGGATCTCATCCAAGGGCACTTGCAGTGTTGGATCCGCCAAACAATTCTTAGGTTAACACGGGGGAACGTGTTCATGAACACATCTAATTCTCAGGCAAATCAAACATGTAGGCTATGGGGGCCTACCTTTTCAATATCTCAGAAGGTCCAAAAAAAATCTAGGTGTAGTTTCCCTTTCTTCCCATAGCGTACCACACCTTTCCACTGGTGGTCACTTTCGAGTAAACATAGTCACCTACATAAAGTTAGAAGGGCTTCCTCCTCTTATCAACATAACTTTTTCTAAGATCAAGTACAACTCTTTTCAGTCAATCTTAATTGCGTCAATCTTCTTTAGTTGTCTTCTTATGCACTAACTCAGGTCTATCAACTGACCTTCTCCAACTCAGCCCACATAATTCTGCGATTGACATTTATTTACAGGACAATGCCTCAAATGGAGCACATCTACACTAGAATGATAATATTGTTATACGAATACATCAACCAATGAAAGATTGAACATCCCAACTTCTCGGACGTCCAGTTGCTACGCTCTAAGAAAGTCTTTTATCTAAATTAGTTTCGCTATTTGAAATCGGTCTGAGGGTGATAAGCCATACTCATGTATAAACGAGTCCCTAATGCCTTTTGCATTGACTGCCAAAACCTTGATGTGAAACGACCATCATGATTATGATTTGATCAGAAGTTCGGCTCTCCAATGTCTAGTAAACTATCTCATTTCAACATTCAATCTAGCCAATCTATCCATCTTATAATCCTCCGATAGGTAGGAAAGAGCAGGGCTTTGTTCTTCGGTCCATATTGACCCAGATTGTTGGTTAAAAATAAGCAGACTTAGTCAAACGGTCCACAATGACCCAGATTGTGTCATGCCCACTACTAGTCCTAGACAACTTAGTTACAAAATCCATAGCTATTCCTTTCTATTTCCATACGGGAATCTCAGGTTTCTGGAGCAAGCCGGATGGCCTTTGATACTCAGCCTTAACCTTCAAACAAGTAAAACACTTACTAAAATACTTGACTATGTCCTTCTTCATACTATGCCACCAATACCAATCTCTAAGGCCATAATACATTTTATTAGCTCCTGGGTGTACAGAGTACTTTGAATAATAAGCTTCATCCATTATTAGAGTTCTTACATCACCCTTCAAAGGTACCCATATTCGATCCAGGTAAGTTAATAGTCCATCACTCTTTTGGTCTATTCATCTCAGACAAACCTTTCTATATCCCCCTGTTGACTATTCCAACGAGCCTCCTTCTTGAGCCGTCTGTATCTTATTCCTTGATACTGATTGAAGGATTCCTTTTTCATAGCTCTAACTCTCTTGATTTTACTCTTTCCTTACTATTTAGGGCAATAACTACCCACAATCGCCTTATAGGGACTGGTAGCAAATTCACAGCATAATCACTAAACAACTCTTTTCCGTGACGTTGTCGCATATACAACTATCCTTCTGAGCTAAAGATATGCTGAAGACTCTGATGATCCATATATACGACACTCTTTGTCCCATACAGATAATGTCTCCAAATCTTAATGGCAAACACAACTGCTCCAAATTCTAAATCATGGGTCGTATAATTCTTTTCATGAGTTTTTAACTGCCTAGACGCATAGGCTATCACCTTACCTCTTTGCATCAACACACATCTTAATCCTAGGCGTGATGCATCACAATATACCACAAAATCTTCTAGTCCATCGGGGAGAGCTAGAACAGGTGCATTACACAACTTATCCTTCAATGTTTAAAATGAATTCTCCTACTCCTTACCCCAATTGAAAGTCTTACACTTCTGAGTCAAGATAGTAAGAGACTTAGCTATTTTAGAAAAGTTCTCAAAATACCTACGGTAATATCCAGCCAAGCCTAAGAATGAATGAACCTCAGATGGTGTTCTAGGGGATTTCCAATTCTTAATAGCTTTGATCTTACTAGGGTCTACATGAATCTCATTACCATTTATCACACTAATCGCCAAGAAATTGTATTTATTAGACAGAATTTACACTAGAAAACTTAGTCATACATTTTCTCCTTCCTTGGAGCAACTCCAGACTTTACCGAAGTGTTCTACAGGCTCCTCCTGAGTCTTAGAGTAGATCTAAGTTATCGTCTATAAACCACTTTCACATAACTTATCAAGTTAAGGCCTAAAAAACTTTGTTCATCAAATCCATAACTACCGTTGGTGCATTTGTCGGGACCAAGGGCATTACTGTGAATCGAATTGTCCATAAATTGGTTCTAAATGCGATCTTTTAGAAATGTCATTCCTCATGCACACTCAAACTAAATGGTTATCCAAGACCTAGATCTATCTTTGAGGAAAAAACTACAATCCTTGCAGTTGGTCAATAGATCATCAATCTTAGAACGGTTATTCGATGTCTTAATAGTCCATTTGTCTTTTCTCTATAGTCTTGCACATCCTAAAAGTACTTCCTATTTTAACAAATAATACTGGTGCTCCCCAAGGTGATGAGCTTGGTCGAATGAAACCTTTGTCCCTGGTGTTCCTGGAGTTACCCTGAAAACTCCTCCAATTTAGAAGGTACCAAACAATAGGGAGACTTTGCAATCGATACAGCTCTAAGGATTAACTCGATCCGGAACTCAATTTCCTAGAGAGGTGGCAATCCTGATAAATCATCCAAAAATACCTCAAGAAAATCTCTAACCACAACAATCTCTCATTGTCTCTTATCGCTAGCCTTAACACTCATCAAAAGTCTCACTGTTGTTCTGGTCTTTCTCTTAAGAATCTCTAAGCACATGCCATCTATTAGGGGTATCCTCAGTACTTCTCATGACAAATTATCTTTAGCTTATGAGTTGACAACAATCCATACCTATAATCACATCAAAAACTCCTATTCCTGAATGGTTATCAAATCTATGTCACATACAGGGACCCTCGATATTTCTAATTTTACAACCTTAATAACCTTATCATCTCTCTAGCTGCCCGCTGCTACCTCGATCTCATAATCGAAAACCTAATTCACTGGGTCTATGACTAACAGAGGTTTTTAAAATAGTGGGAATACCAAAAAACTATAGTGGCACTAAAGTCAAATAAGGTAGTGGCAAAATGCGTACCCGTCACAATGTTCGGATCCTAGCGAGCTTCCTCTGCTCCCAACATGAATGCCCTACCCCTAGCCTGGTTCCCTTGGTTTTTACGACCCTAACCCCCGTTATTAGCAGCAACTTGATTTGGACGATTTTCTCCCGGTCCTTGTGCCCTATTCCACCTAGGACAAGCTGGCCTGACATGGTCGGTACTACCACACTCATAACATGCCCTAACAGTTAGGTTTCTAGCATTGATAGGATTCATATTCCTCGGCACACCTCTACAATCCATTTCTAAATGACCCGGACGGTTATAGTTGAAGCATATGCGACACGGCCCTCCGGGTGCATTGTAGGAGTTGCAGGTGGTACACTTGGGCTAAGTACCCGTATTCTCTCTTCCTACAGGGTTTACAGTAGTAGCAAAAGCATTCCCATTCCTAGTCCTCTTATTATTATCCCTACCATTCTTATCCTTTCTAGGTTCCCCCGCATTCCCTCTTTTCTCGACCTTCTTAATTGATCCATTCCTCACAGCCTCATCGGTCAGTGCACCAGAAATCTGCACGGCCTTCTGTATAGTCTTTGGCTTTGTTGCTGCCACCATCCCACGGATTTGTGGAGCAAGGCCATACACATACATTTCAATCATCCTACTCTTTAGAGTTACCAAATGTGGAACTAACCTAGCCAACTCATAAAACCTATCAGTATACGCAGCATGGCCAACCCCGACCATGGCGTGATTCTACAACTCAAATTCCAACTTTTGCATCTCATGACTAGGACAAAACTCTTGTATCATCATAAACTTAAAGTTATTCTATGACATACTAATAGCAACTTCCCGGCTTAGCGTGCGGATCTGAGAGTTCCATCACGTTAAAGCCTTACCCACGAATGAACCAGCAGTGTATTTCACTTTTTGGTCAATACTACAACCACTCATATCATGCGCAGATTCCATTTACTCAATCCAATGAGTAAGAACTACAGCACCTCCCTTACCATCATATTCCTTAGGGTTACAAGCTAAGAACTCCTTATATGAACAACCTACCCGATTGCCATTCACTATCACATTCCCAACGTTCTCCTGAACGTTCTCATTAACTACATTACCATTCTGATTTTCAACATTCCCTCGGTTACTAACCTGAGCCAACATGGCGGGTAAGAGGTTTTGCAATTGTTGGGCAATGATCGTTGAGAAGTCGGGTGCACCCCTATTAGCTCTATCTACATTCCCATTGACTCCCTCTATACCCCTATTAGCTCCCAAATCTTGGTCATTTCCTTGACCATTTAATTCATCAACACACTCATCATTACCTTCCCTAGGTCTTCTACCCCTTCTACCTCTACTAACCCGTTCACCCGTTCCCCCTCCTAGTGATTCGGCAGCAGGCCGGCCAGCACTTTGGGTCCTCATCCTTAGCGGCATTATCCACACAAGGGAGAACATGGGTACTTAGGTAAGGGGAAGGACTCGCACACTATATATTGAATATCTTATATATATACTCTGGTTATACATGTAACTCCACCCTACGGTGTCAACATCGATTTGTATGAACAACATTATCAAGTATGAGTGAGTTATGATACGCTTATAACTATGTTGGCCACCGTACTTATATTCGCATCCTTTCCCATTCATATCCAATATTGAGCCCACCCATTTCAAATGTGCTGTCTAATAAGGCACCAAACCGCGAACACTCAAAGCACACAGAAGCGGAGCCAACACACACATAGTCCTATACTCAACTTGTCGACAGATCTTAGGTTTAGTCTAGGCCAAACACTAGTTCTCTATAACCTTGGCTCTGATTACCAATCTGTCACACCCTGACAATTGGCAGAAACACGAGAATGCAACATAATGATCAATCATAACACAAGATACAAAATAGAGAAAACTACCTTGCATAAACTCCAAGTGCTATGAAGACCATCAACCTCGAACAAACTCGAGTGATGTCCCAAATCGCAACTAAAAATCCACAATCTCTTACAATTATTCCAATCCCTCATAGGGGACCAAATTCAAACTTATTCCAAAACATCCAAAACTAGAATCAAACAATAAGCAAGCAAGACTTCAAACGAAATTCCCCGTGATACTTCCCTAAGTTTGCTTTTCAATCACCAAACTAATCTTCTTTACTTCACCTGAAAAATGATACTTGAAAACGTAACAATAATGTTGGTGTAGCTCGTAGGTTGTCCTTAAACAAAAGCTGTGCCATATGCTGCACAGTGGACAATGTGTATATGACAGTGATTTATGCAAAAACTTTAGCATCACCGCTAATCAATAAACCATATGTCACTTCGCACTTAAAGGGCTACCAGCTGCAGCACTAAATTTAGGGATGGACCCCACACAAACCTGGGTAGGGCGAACCATCCGCTCCAATAATCATACAAATACGGGTAGGCGTTACCATGCCATCAATAATCTCACAAAACAGAGGTAGGCGTACCCATACGCTCCAAAAACAATCATGATCACATAATATTCACATAGCAGTCATAAGCACATATCTTGTCCCAAAAACAAAACCACATTTCGCACAGATCAATTCAAAACATTTCAAAACACATTTGAGTATCATTTTCCCCCAACGAAAAAACCAGTAAAAAGTGGGGCTACGAGAACTCACCTCAAGCAAGTCTTTAGCAACCAAATCTCAATCACACAAGCAAATGCAACGACGCCCGCACACGACCTAGTCTAGTTAATGTCCCAATTTAATCATCCAATTCCAAAACAATCTTCACGTTTGATGCATAAAGTTTAGACGCGTTGTACAATTACCCAAAACAATTTAGTGGTGTGATGGTTGACGACTTAACTCCACAATCATATCAATCTCATTCCTCGATAATACATACTTATACTATTTAGCGTAAATAGATAAGTAATATAATAAATATTTATAATTATTAATTATAAATATATCTCGACAAGTCCATTCGGTACACCTTAGTCACTTCAAAATAATCATTATACGGTTGAAAATGAAACGTTTACTCATAATAAACACTTTAGAGAAGTTTCGAGAAAAAATATATTTTTCGTCTTTTAGTGAATTTATTAAATAAATAAAATAAAATAATTAAATATTATTTTATTATTTAAAATCAAAAATCATGTTTTAAGAAATTTTCTAAGTATAAACTTTTTACGAAATTTCGACATGACTCGTACGTTTATACAACGTTTTCCAAGGTTTCAAACCTTATTTTCAACATTTTTCTAATTTCGACACTTTTCAAAAAAATTCGAAAATCTAAAATCGTTAACGCTACCAACAGTTTTTCCTAAAATTATCGTTAATACATTTGTAAATACATTTCCACTTTCAAAAGTCCATCAAAATTCTCATAACTACTACATATCGCTTATTGGGCCTTAAGGCCCAACAAGGGTCCATTAGGACATATATAAGTCCAAAATACTATTTAAGTCCAAAACCAAGGTCATTATAACCATATATATGTTTATAACTTATATGTGAATAATCCGGGACCACAAAAAGCCCTTCCCTATTAGCCGGACTCAAATAAACTTATTGGTCGTGAGTCCATAAACTCCAACATACGTATTTAAGCTTTAACTTAAGCTATTAAGATACGTATCGCTTTTGGTTACTACCATAAGCCTCAAAATAGTCCACACATACGCCATAACAAAAAAATAATCAAAATCACTTTCCAAGTGATTTTGGGAATCCATTCGTGGCCTACAAGCCTAAATAAGCCAAGAAATAACTTAAAAATAAGCCTGAATAAGCCATACAAGCTACTATCAAAAATAAGCATTCTAGAATCATATATTATTCAACCACGGCATCAAAACTACAAAAACCCTCTTTTTCCTTTTCATTTTACATGAACCAAACACCCCCTTTTTCTTTTGTTTCTCTTCCAAAAATCAATTTTCACAACGATCAACTTGTACAACTAACATCTATGCATCAAAATAAACCCCAAAAAAGACAATCTATAAGTTAAATTTGTAATCTTAGAGTAAATCTTCAAATTTGTAGATTTCGACACGAACCGGACAACCCAAACATTGTTTAAATGAATAACCAAACAATAGAATCAACCCCAAATATTTATGTCTTCATGTTTTCTTGATCAAACTTTAAAAATTATAAGAGTGTGTGTGTTGTAGGTGCAGATAAACACAAGAGAGAAGGGAGGGGATATTTTTTTGATTTTAAAAATGAACTATGTGAGGATAAGGAAAGCTTCTTATGTACAATTTTAAAATTTTTTTGGACAGTTAGCTAAAATTAAAGCCACATTGCTTCCCTAGTCTTTCTTTCTGACCGGCCATTGTATTCCATGGGGTCTGGCCTTTCTTTTCATGTCGGATCACTTAAATAATGTAAATTAGTGATTAGTAAAACATATGATGCTTTTAAATAGTGATGTAGTAACAAATAACTATGATGCAGAAAAACCAACATTCTGATGCAGTGGATATTAAATCATTATTTATAATACATGTTTTCAGTTGTAAAACATATAACATTTATTACTAAAATCAATTTAATAGAGTCTCATTGTTCATGAAGTATCCTTATTATTTTTGCTAATCACCTTTAATGCATCATAGTTATCGCATCATGGTGTTATTGCTTAGTGCATCATGATGCAGTAAAATAACAATGTGATGTAGTAGATTTTTGCATTGTGATGCATTAGATTTATACATTGTGATGCAGTAGTTTACACATTGTGATGCAGTAGATTTTATACATTGTGATGCAGTAAATTTATAACATTGTGATGCAGTAGATTTACACATTCTGATGCAGTAAATTTATAACATTGTAAAATTTACAATGTGATGCAGTAAAATTTACACTGTCATGCAGTAAAATATACAATTTAATGCAGTAAAATTTACAATTGATGCTAGTAAAATATACAATTTAATGCAGTAAAATTTACACTGTGATGCATTAAAATATACTATTTAATGCAGTAAAATTTACACCGTGATGCAGTAAAATATACAATTTAATGCATTAAAATTTACAATGTGATTGTAGTAAATTACACTAGGTTAATGCTAGTAAAATATCACTGTGATCATTCAATAATTTACATTAAGGTAGAAAAATTTACACTGTGATGTAGTAAAATTTACAATCTGATGCAGTAAAATATACATATTAATGTACTCAAATTTACACTGTGATGCAATAAAATATACAATTTAAGGCAGTATAATTTAATGCTGTAAAATTTGCATTATAATGCAGTAAAATATATAATTTTAATGCAATATGTAGTAAAATATACAATTTAAGATGTAGTTAAAATTTAGAATGTGATTCAGAAAATATACATTATAAGGCAGTTAACAATTTACACTAAGAAGTGAAAATATTACATTTAATGCAGTAAATTACACTGTTGATGCAGTAAAAATATATTATTTATTGTAGTAAAATTTCAAGTGATGACAATAAATTAACAATTCAATGCAGTAAAATTTACAATGTGATGCTAGTAAAATATACAATTTAATGCAGTAAAATTTACACTGTGATGCATTAAAATATACAATTTAATGCAGTAAAATTTACAATGTGATGCAATAAAATATACAATTTAATGCATTAAAATTTACAATGTGATGCAGTAAAATATACAATTTAATGCAGTAAAATTTACAATGTGATGCTAGTAAAATACACAATTTAATGCAGTAAAATTTACATTGTGATGCATTAAACTAGACAATTAATGCAATAAAATTTCACTGTTATGATGTAGTAAAATTTACAATTCTTTGCAGTAAAATATACATATTAATGTACTCAAATTTACACTGTGATGCAATAAAATATACAATTTAATGCAGTAAAATTTGCACTATGATGCAGTAAAATATACAATTTTAATGCAGTATGTAGTAAAATATACAACTTAATGTAGTTAAATTTACAATGTGATGCAGAAATGTATACAATTTAATGCAGTAAAATTTACACTGTCATGCATTAAAATATACAATTTAATGTAGTAAAATTTACAATCTGATGCAGTAAAGTTTACATATTAATGTAGTTAAAATTTAACTGTGTTGAATAAATATACAATTTAATGCAGTAGAATTTGCACTAAGATGCAGTAAAATATACAATTTTAATGTAGTAAAATTTACAAAGTGATGTAGTAAAATATACAATTTATTGTAATAAGATTTACAATGTGATGTAGAAAAAATTACAATTTAATGCAGTAAAATTTACACTGATGAAGTAAAATATACAACTTAATCGATGTATTTTTTACACTATGTTGCGCAGATAAAATATACCTATTAATGCAGTAAAATTTATAATTGATGCAGTAAAATATACAATTCAATGCAGTAAAATTTACAATGTGATGCTAGTAAAATATACAATTTAATGCAGTAAAATTTACACTGTGATGCATTAAAATATACAATTAATTTAGTAAAATTTACACTGTGATGCAGTAAAATATATAATTTAATGCATTAAAATTTATAATGTGATGCAGTAAAATATACAATTTAATGCAGTAAAATTCACAATGTGATGCTAGTAAAATACATAATTTAATGCAGTAAAATTACACTGTGATGCATTAAAATATATAATTTAATGGATTAATATATATATTCTATATACACACAACACACACACACACACATACACACACACACACACACACACACACACACACACACACAACACACAACACACACACACACTCACAATATATATTAATATATTCTATATATATATATATATATTTTTAGTATATATATACTTTGTTCGTTTATCATTCTAAATATATATAAATTTTGTTTTTGTGGAAGACCGGGTTGACCCGGTGGTCAAATCGGTAACCCAGTGACTCAACCAGGTCGATTAGAGACACTATTTAAACTGAATGAAAATTATTGGTGCAACATTGACTAGGATCTACTTTATGTTTTAAAGATGACAAATAAAAATTCGCAAAGGTAAAATAACAAACGCTAGCCAAAATCGCAAAAAACATATTTTGTGAGTCTCGCGTGCTGGGCAAGCGTCAGCGCGTGGCCAGTGCGCCACTCGCGGTATTCGTTTTTACGGATGTAATTTTGTCGTCTTTTCTCTTACCCGACACACGTGGAAACTTAAATAAAGGTATGTGTAAACCCAAATTTGAATTTCATTTCATATGGTAATTTTGGAATATTACCTAAAGTTTATTTGTAAGTATTTGAAATTAAAACTTAGGTTATAATTTTGGGAAATTAATACAGATATAACATAAAGTATTTTGTTTTAAAAAAAATATATATATAAAAAACTTATATTTGTATAAATATGGCCGTCCCATATTAAAAAAAAATATTTTGATTAATTTGATTATTTTGTATATTTACTTTCTTTTATTAAAAGAACCTATTTTAAGGATAAGTATTAAAATGTTTTAGCAAGTATTATGTGTAATCATTCAAATTAGGAAAAAAAATTATTGTGACCCCCTCCTTCCTTATCTATAACCGGCCTTAGGGTGGATTATACATCAAAAAAATCTTTTTTTTGTATAAAATTATTTTAGAAAAGAGTGTAAGGGATTAAGACAAACATTGGTAATCTTCTGAAAATCATTAAATAGATTTTGTCCCCCCCTCCTCTCCATCCTTTATTAAAAAACCGGGGGGGGTTCCCTTCCTACATCGTTCTTCCATCTTTCTCTAATAAATGTTTCTCTCTATAATTTTGTGTATTCCTCCATAGAAGCTTCGAGCAAGAAAAAGGTTTAGGTGTTTTTGGGTAATCCTTGAAGTTTTGGTGTTCTTAGTGTGGTCTTGATCTTTGATTCCTTGGTGTTTGTTTCTTGTTCTTGTCTCCAGCTCTAATCCGTAAGTAATCCATGTCTCTTTTGAATTCATTCTTGGTATTTCCATGATTACACATAAGTTTTATACATAAAATCATAAAGTGTAAAAAGAAGAAATCATGTAGTTATGAATTTGTAATGTGTTATTAATAAAAACTACAAGATTAGAAACCCTAGGGTTGGTTTTGATGGGTGTTAATTTGGGTTTTCATGGTTTATAATTCTGGACAGAATTTTAGGTCATGTTCAACGAGGTATATCTTAATGAAAAAAATTGGTTTCAATATGATTCTTGAACCTAAAGTTAAATTAAAAGAGTCTAGTTTCTGGAAAATCCGGCCTCATGTTAATTGGAGGTCAGGAAGGTCGATTTTTAGATTTTATAAGATTAAGTGTCGAATCTGGAATTTCTATCCGAAAAATTCAGTTGCAGTGTTTGATTTTTAATTCGAAAACCCTAAGGAGTTAGCTTCTAATATTTTATTTGGTAGATATTCAAGATATGTGCTACATCTATGATTTTTTTTAGAATTTTCTGAGTTGTCTAGGTAAGGTTTTTACATGTCAAATTTTCAAAGGTTCTGCCAGGTCAAAATTCGGGTCAGTTTTGGGTAACAAGGGTCAAAGGGATACTTAAACATGGAAATAAATTAAACCAATTATCATGGGTGTACGAGACACATGTAGGAACCTCTGTGATTTTTTGTAGAATTTTTGGAGGTCGTTTAATGGGTCTTTAACATCGGGAAACTTGCTTAAAATGTTGGCAGATTTTGGAAATTTGAAAAACTCTAATTTAGTTACCTTAAGTGTTTTAAATGATAAGCTTAAGTAATAAACTTATGAAATAAGATAGATAATAATATGTAATCATGGATTCTTATAGATTTGGTGAAGGTGTTGTGATCTTTTGTCTTCGTGTTCATTTCTCTCCGATTGCTTATTCGTTAAGGTACATATATTCTGTCCTTTTAGTAAGGATATCTCATGTCTTGATTCTCATTTGTTTTAGCTACTTTGGTTCGTTTGATATTCTGTCCGATTTTCTATCCGTACTCATGACTCTTCTCTTTTTTTTTTATTTTTTTTCCTTGTCTTTTTTTTCTAATTGATATTCGTTGGTATTCTGTTTGATTTGATATTTGGATTCATGATTCCTTTTATCTTTATTTGAATATGATATTAGATCCGTTATCTTGATTGAATTATTGGTAGAAAAATGATTTGTAGGCCTAAGTGGTGTGCCTAAAAATAGACCTACAATTATGATTGGTTGAATTAAAAATTTGATTGGTGGATATGAGGAGAGAAAATATGTTTTTGAAACTTGTCAAAATATAATGGAGTATGCCTATTTGTAGGTCTATTATGTAGGTTCATATATCATAACTCTTATTGGTAACTCGTTTAGTTTGCTTAAATCTTTACCCGAGCTATTTGTATCTAGTCATGGAGGTACCATGACCATGTCATTGATGCACCAATGGCATGACACTATCTGTGGCGGTGTGATTAGTCCACGACGTTCCCTTTTGTATGTGCACTTATTATTTGTTTGATTATATATCCGTACACTCGCCATAGTGCTTGTGTATATGGATATGACTTTGTTTTGCAGGGAGCGTATGGATGCATCCTAGGTAATTTGTTCCGTTCAGTTCAGGTGAATGGTTGTGTGTGTGCAATACACCCCATTTCATATTTTGTAGGGTACATCTAGAGTCTGCAGCTCCCATGTACAATTTTATATGATATGATATGATACGATTTATGTTGGATTATGTAGTCTAAGCGTGTGGCATGCTTTAGACTTTTATTATCGAGCTGGGGCACACCTTTGTTCCTATCTTAATAACTCTTAATCATCGGCTTATTATTTCGTATGTCATTTGTTAGCAGATTTCTCGAGATCTTTTTCGTTCAAACCTTCGTTTTTATTTCGTTTATTATTAGTATTATATTGTTTCACTGAGCGTTAGTTCAACCGCGTTTTCTTTTCCTGCGGCAGGTACTAAGCGGGAAGCTGGGATATGGGTGTTGAGAGTAGGAGCTTTTAGAGGACCTACCTTTAGAAGATCCCTTTTTGATTTGGGATTTGTGTTTTAAGACCTTTCCTTTTGAAGATTTCTTTCGTTTAGAATTTGTTGTAATTTAATATTTTTGGAAGTCATTTTGTTTCATGACTTAGTATTTTTATTTAATAAAGTCTTCTGCTTGCATTTATAGGTTCTGATATGACAGCATAACGTAACTCTTGGTCTCTTTATTGGAGCGGGATGTTACAATTATGGCATCAAAGCAGGGTTCCTCCCTGTAGAACCTAGGTTATAACCTGTGAGGATTGGGTAGACATTAGGCTTCCTTTTGATATGATCGCTTCCTTTCGTATTTCGATCTTAACTCTATATTGTCTTTGCTATTTCATTCGTTGACCAAGGATTTTCTTTGACCAAGGATCAGGCGGCTAACTCTTCAGGTACCGTTTCGGGAACTCTCTTCATGAATGGTCGTGATGTTTTGTCTTATTTGATACGGGTGCAACACATTCTGTGGTTTCTGTCTCATTTATTAAACACCTTAGCATCTTCCCTACGCAACTTAATTATACCTTACCGATATCTACGCCTATGAAAAGTCTGACCACAAATATCAGAACTGTCCGCTTCATTTTAAGATTCGTTTTGCTAATTTGCCTCCCTTAGAAATGAGTGATTTTGATTTTATTCTTAGTATGAATTGGTTAGCTGTTCATTGCGCCCCTATCGTTTGTCATACCAATCGTGTCATCCTTGATAATCCGAATAACCTTGAATTCATCTACCTATTTCAATTTCGGAGACAAAATTTTCTTTTAGATGAGAACAGTTGTAAAACCCAAAATTTGAATTTCATGTCATATTGGTAATTTTGAATATAACCTAAAGTTTATTAATAAGCATTTGAAATTAAAACCTTAAGTTATAATTTTAGGAAATTATAAAGATATAACATAAAGTATTTTGTTTTAAAAAAATATAAAATTTATATTTGTATAAATATGGACGGCCTATATTTAAAAAAAGATATTTTGGTCAATTGGATTATTTTGTATATTTACTTTCTTTTATTAAAAGAACATATTTTAAGGGATAAGTATTAAAAGGTTTTAGCAAGTATTTTGTGTAATCTTCAAAATAGGAAAATTTTTATTGTGCCACCTCCTTCTTTATCTATAACCGGCCATTAGGGGCGATTATACACCAAAATCTTTTATTTTTGTAATAAAACTTATTTTAGGAAAAAAGTATAAAGGGATTACGACAAATATTTGATAATCTTCTAAATCAAATAAAAGATTTTATCCCCCTCCTCTCCACCCTTATAACCGGTCCCCTCGTCTCATCATTCTCTAAAATTTTCTCTTCATAATTTTGTGTATTCCTCCATAGAAGCTTCGAGCAAGAAAAAGGTTTAGGTGTTTTTGGGTAATCCTTGAAGTTTTGGTGTTCTTAGTGTGGTCTTGATCTTTGATTCCTTGGTGTTTGTTTCTTGTTCTTGTCTCCATCTCCAATCCGTAAGTAATCCATGTCTCTTGAAATTCTTGGTATTTCCATGATTACAATAAGTATTTACTAAAATTCATGAAGTATAATAAAAGAAGAAATCATGTAGTTATGAATTTGTAAATTATGTAATCTGATAAATATGGCTTAATTACATGTTTTGAAACCCTAAGATGATCATTAAATGTGTTATTAATAAAAACTACAAGATTAGAAACCCTAGGGTTGGTTTTGATGGGTGTTAATTTGGGTTTTCATGGTTAATAATTATGGGCAGAATTTTAGGTCATGTTCAACGGGGTATATCTTAATGATAAAAATTGGTTTTAACATGATTCTTGAGCCTAAAGTTAAATTCAAAGAGTCTAGTTTCTGGAAAATCCAGCCTCATGTTAATTGGAGGTCGGGAAGGTCGATTTTTAGATTTTATAAGATTAAGTGTCGAATCTGGAATTTCTATCCGAAAAATTCAGTTGTAGTGTTTGATTTTTAATTCGAAAACCGTAAGGAGTTAGCTTCTAAAATTTTATTTGGTAAATCTTCAAGATATGTGCTACATCCATGATTGTTTTCAGAATTTTCTGAGTTATCTAGGTAAGGTTTTTACGCGTCAACTTTTCAAAGGTTCTGCCAGGTTAAAATTCGGGTCAGTTTTGGGTAACAAGGGTCAAAGGGATACTTAAACATGGAAATAAATTAAACCAATGATCATGGGTGTACTAGACACATGTGGGAACCTCTGTGATTTTTTGTAGAATTTTTGGAGGTCGTTTAATGGGTCTTTAACATCGGGAAACTTGCTTAAAATGTTGGCAGATTTTGGAAATTTGGAAAACTCTAATTTAGTTACCTTAAGTGTTTTAAATGATAAGATTAAGTAATAAACTTATGAAATAAGATAGATAATAATATGTAATCATGGATTCTTGTAGATTCGGTGAAGGTGTTGTGATCTTTTGTCTTCGTGTTCATTTCTCTCCGATTGCTTATTCGTTAAGGTACAGATATTCCGTCCTTTTAGTAAGGACATCTCATGACTTGATTCTCATTTGTTTTAGCTACTTTGATTCGTTTGATATTCCGTCTGATTTGCTATCCGTACTCATGACTCATTGATATTCGTTGATATTCTGTTTGATTTGATATTCGCATTCATGATTCCTTTGATCTTTGTTTGAATATGATATTAGATCCGTTATCTTGATTGAATTATTGGTAACTCGTTCAGTTTGCTTAAATCTTTGCCCGAGCTATTTGTATCTAGTCATGGAGGTACCATGACCATGTCATTGATGCACCAATGGCATGACACTATCTGTGGCGGTGTGATTAGTCCACGGCGTTCCCTTTTGTATGTGCACTTATTATGATTTGATTATATATGTTCGTACACTCGCCATAGTGCTTGTGTATATGGATATGACTTTGTTCTGCAGGGAGCGTATGGATGCATCCTAGGTACTTTGTTCTGTTCAGTTTAGGTGAATGGTTGTGTGTGTGCAATACACCCAATTTCCATTTTGTTGGGTACTCGGGAGTTCTGCAGCTCCCATATTCAATTTTTTGATATGATATGATACGATTTATGTTTGATTATGTAGTCTAAGCGTGTGGCATGCTTTAGACTTTTGTTTTGAGCTCGTGGGCACTCCTTTGTTATCCTTAATTCTTAATCATCGCTTATTATTTCGTATGACATTTGTTTAGCAGATTCTCGAGATCCGTTTCGTTCAAACCTTCGTTTTATTTCCGTTATTATTATTATTATTATATCTGTTCACTGAGCGTTAGCTCAGCCGTGTTTTCTTTTCCTGCGGCAGGTACTAAGCGAGAAGTTGGGATATGAGTGTTGAGAGTAAGAGCTTTTAGAGGACCGACCCTTAAAAGAACCCTTTTGATTTGTGATTTGTGTTTTAAGACCTTTCCTTTTTAAGATTTCTTTCGTTTAGACTTTGTTGGAATTTAATACTTTTGGAAGTCATTTTGTTTCATGACTTAGTATTTTTATTTAATAAAGTCTTCCGCTTGCGTTTATATGTTCTGATATGACACCATAATGTGACTCTTGGTCTCTTTATCAGAGCAGGGTGTTACAATTATGGTATCAGAGCCAGGTTCCGTCCTATAGAACCTAGGTTATGACATGTGAGGATTGGGTAAACATTAGGTTTCATTTGATATGATCGATTCCCTTCGTATTTTGATCTTAACTCTAAATTGTCTTCGCTGTTTCATTCGTTGACCAAGGATTTTCTTTGACCAAGGATCAGGCGGCTAACTCTTCAGGTACCGTTTCGGGAACTCTCTTCTTGTATGGTCGTGCTGTTTTTGTCTTATTTGATGCGGGTGCAACATATTTTGTGGTTTCTGTTTCATTTATTAAACACCTTAGCATCTTCCCTACGCTACTTAATTATACCTTACTGATATCTACGCCTATGAAAAGTCTGACCACGAATATCAGAACTGTCCGCTTCATTTTGATGATAAGATTCGTTTTGCTAATTTGCTTCCCTTAGAACTGAGTGATTTCGATTTTATTTTTAGTATGAATTGGTTAGCTGTTCATCGCGCCCCATCGTTTGTCATACCAATCGTGTCATCCTTGATAATCCGAATAACCCTGAATTCATCTACATATTTCAATTTCCGCGACTAAATTTTCTTTTAAAGGGGAAGAGTTGTAAAACCTTAAAATTTGAATTTCATTTCATATTGGAAATTTTGAATATAAATTCTAAAGTTTATTAATAAGCATTTGAAATTAAAACCTTAGGTTATAATTTGAGAAATAATAAAGATATAACATAATGTATTTGTTTTTTTTAAATATAAAACTTATATATGTATAAATATGGACGGCCCATATTTAAAAAAAGAAGATATTTTGGTTAATTTGATTCTTTTGTATATTTACTTTCTTTTATTAAAAGAACCATTTTTAAGGGAT
Organism: Tanacetum coccineum; assembly: GCA_026074375.1. NCBI lineage: Eukaryota > Viridiplantae > Streptophyta > Magnoliopsida > Asterales > Asteraceae > Tanacetum > Tanacetum coccineum. The sequence goes on along the minus strand of BQNB010035325.1, from coordinate 10,187 downwards.
AAGTTATTAATAGTTTTTGCATGTATTTTGTGGTTATTTTTAAATAGGAAAAAAATCATTGTGCCCCCTCCTCCTTTATCTATAACCAGCCCTTAGGGGTGATCATACACCAAAATCTTTTATTTCTGTAATAAAACTTATTTTAGGAAAAGAGTGTAAAGGGATTAAGACAAACATTTGGTAATTTTCTAAATCAAATAAAAGATTTTGTCCCCCTTCCTCTCTATCCTTATAACCGGTCCCTCCTCCCATCATTCTCTATCATTCTCTAAAAATTTTCTCTCCATATATTTGTGTATTCATTCATAGAAGTTGCAAGGAAAAAGAAAGAGTAGGTGTTTCCGGTTATTTATTCAAGCTTTGGTGTTCTTAGTGTCGTTTTAATATTTGATTTCTTGGTGTTTGTTTCTTGTTCTTGTCTCCATCTCCAATCCGTAAGTAATCCATGTCTCTTTTGAATTCACTCTTGGTATTTCTATGATTACACATAAGTTTTATACATAAAATCATAAAGTGTAAAAAGAAGAAATCATGTAGTTATGAATTTGTTAATTTGTAAATTATGTAATCTGATAAATATGGCTTATTACATGTTTTGAAACCTTAGATGGTCATTAATGATGTTATTTATAAATTAGAAACCCTAGGGTTAGTCTTAATTGGTAGGAATTAGGGTTTTAATTTGGGTTGTTGGCTGGGCAGAATTTAAGTCATGTTTAACGGGGTGTAACTTTATGATAAAAAGTGGTTTTAACATGATTTTTGAGCCTAAAGTTAAATTCAAAGAGTCTAGTTTCTGGAAAATCCAGTCTCATGTCAATTGGATATAAGATTAAGTGTCGAATCTAGAATTTCTATCCGAAAAATTCAGTTGTAGTGTTTGATTTTTAATTCGAAAAACGTAAAGAGTTAGCCTCTAAAATTTGATTTGGTAAATATTCATGATATTAGCTACATCCACGATTTATTTCAAAATTTTCTGAATTGTTTAAGTTGAGTTTTTACGCGTGAACTTTTCGAAGGTTCTGTTACCAGGTTAAAATTCGGGTCAGTTTTGGGTAACAAAGGTCAAAGGGATACTTAAACATGGAAATAAATTAAACCAATGATCATGGTGTACTAGACACATGTGGGAACCTCTGTGATTTTTTGTAGAATTTTTGTAGGTCGTTTAATGGGTCTTTAACATCAGGAAACTTGCTTAAAATGTTGGCAGATTTTGGAAATTTGGAAAACTCTAATTTAGTTACCTTAAGTGTTTTAAATGATAAGATTAAGTAATAAACTTGAGATATAAGATATATAATAATATGTAATCATGGATTCTTGTAGATTCGGTGAAGGTGTTGTGATCTTTTGTCTTCGTGTTCATTTCTCCCCGATTGCTTATTCGTTAAGGTACAGATATTCCGTCCTTTTAGTAAGGACATCTCATGTCTCGATTCTCATTTGTTTTAGCTACTTTGGTTTGTTTGATATTTTGTTTGATTTGCTAACGGTACTCATGACTCATTGATATTCGTTGATATTCTGTTTGATTTGATATTCGGATTCATGATTCCTTTGATCTTTGTTTGAATATGATATTAGATCCGTTATCTTGATTTAATTATTGGTAACTCGTTCAGTTTGCTTAAATCTTTGCCTGAGCTATTTGTATCTAGTCATGGCGGTACCATGACCATGTCATTGATGCACCAATGGCATGACACTATCTGTGGCGGTGTGATTAGTCCACGGCGTTCCCTTTTGTATGTGCACTTATTATGATTTAATTATATATGTTCGTACACTCGCTATAGTGCTTGTGTATATGGATATGACTTTGTTCTGCAGGGAGCGTATGGATGCATCATAGGTACTTTTTTCTGTTCAGTTCAGGTGAATGGTTGTGTGTGTGCGATACACCCATTTCACATTTTGTAGGGTACATCTGGAGTCTGCAGCTCCCATATACAATTTTATATGATATGATATGATACGATTTATGTTTGATTATGTAGTATAAGCGTGTGGCATGCTTTAGAATTTTGTTTCGAGCTCGTTGGCACTCCTTTGTTATCCTTAATTCTTAATTATCGCTTATTATTTCATATGACATTTGTTTAGCAGATTCTCGAGATCCGTTTCGTTCAAACCTTCATTTTATTTCTGTTATTATTATTATTATTATATCTGTTCACTGAGCGTTAGCTCAGCCGTGTTTTCTTTTCCTGCGGCAGGTACTAAGCAGGAAGCTGGGATATGAGTGTTGAGAGTATGAGCTTTTAGAGGACCCACCTTTAAAAAAACCCCTTTTGATTTGGGATTTGTGTTTTAAGACCTTTCCTTTTGAAGATTTCTTTTGTTTAAACTTTGTTGGATTTTAATACTTTTGGAAGTCATTTTGTTTCATGACTTAGTATTTATTTAATAAAGTCTTCCGCTTGCGTTTATATGTTCTGATATGACACCATAATATGACTCTTGGTCTCTTTATCGGAGCAGGGTGTTAAAATTATGGTATCAGAGCAAGGTTCCGCCCTTTAGGACCTAGGTTATGACATGTGAGGATTGAGTAGACATTAGGCTTCCTTTTGATATGATCGCTTCCTTTCGTATTTTGATCTTAACTCTAAATTGTCTTCGCTGTTTCATTCGTTGACCAAGGATTTTCTTTGACCAATGATCAGGCAGCTAACTCTTCAGGTACTGTTTCGGGAACTCTCTTCATGAATGGTCGTGCTGTTTTGTCTTATTTGATATGGGTGCAACACATTCTGTGGTTTCTGTCTCATTTATTAAACACCTTAGCATCTTCCTTACGCAACTTAATTATACCTTACCGATATCTACGCCTATGTAAAGTCTGACCACGAATATCAGAATTGTCCGCTTCATTTTGATGATAAGATTCGTTTTGCTAATTTGTCGCCCTTAGAAATGAGTGATTTCGATTTTATTCTTAGTATGAATTGGTTAGCTGTTCATTGCGCTTCTATCGTTTGTCATACCAATCGTGTCATCCTTGATAATCCGAATAACCTTGAATTCATCTACCTATTTCAATTTCCGCGACTAAATTTTCTTTTAAAGGGGAAGAGTTGTAAAACCTAAAATTTGAATTCCATTTCATATTGGTAATTTTGAATATAATCTAAAGTTTATTAATAAGCATTTGAAATTAAAACCTTAGGTTATAGTTTTGGGAAATAATAAAGATATAACATAATGTATTTTGTTTTTTTTTAAATATAAAACTTATATATGTATAAATATGGACGGCCCATATTTAAAAAAAGAAGATATTTTGGTTAATTTGATTCTTTTGTATATTTACTTTCTTTTATTAAAAGAACCTATTTTAAGGGATAAGTATTAAAAGGTTTTAGCAAGTATTTTGTGTAATCTTTAAAATAGGAAAAAAATCATTGTGCCCCCTCCTCCTTTATCTATAACCAGCCCTTAGGGGTGATCATACACCAAAATCTTTTATTTCTGTAATAAAACTTATTTTAGGAAAAGAGTGTAAAGGGATTAAGACAAACATTTGGTAATTTTCTAAATCAAATAAAAGATTTTGTCCCCCTTCCTCTCTATCCTTATAACCGGTCCCTCCTCCCATCATTCTCTATCATTCTCTAAAAAATTTCTCTTCATAATTTTATGTATTTCTCCATAGAAGCTTCGAGCAAGAAAAATGTTTAGGTGTTTTTGGGTAATCCTTGAAGTTTTGGTGTTCTTAGTGTGGTCTTGATCTTTAATTCCTTGGTGTTTGTTTCTTGTTCTTGTCTCCATCTCCAATCCGTAAGTAATCCATGTCTCTTTTGAATTCATTCTTGGTATTTCCATGATTACACATAAGTTTTATACATAAAATCATAAAGTGTAAAAAGAAGAAATCATGTAGTTATGAATTTGTAAATTATGTAATCTGATAAATATGGCTTAATTACATGTTTTGAAACCCTAAGATGATCATTAAATGTGTTATTAATAAAAACTACAAGATTAGAAACCCTAGGGTTGGTTTTGATGGGTGTTAATTAGGGTTTTCATGGTTAATAATTCTGGGCAGAATTTTAGGTCATGTTCAACGGGGTATATCTTAATGATAAAAATTGGTTTTAACATGATTCTTGAGCCTAAAGTTAAATTCAAAGAGTCTAGTTTCTGGAAAATCCAGCCTCATGTTAATTGGAGGTCGGGAAGGTCGATTTTTAGATTTTATAAGATTAAGTGTCGAATCTGGAATTTCTATCCGAAAAATTCAGTTGTAGTGTTTGATTTTTAATTCGAAAACCGTAAGGAGTTAGCTTCTAAAATTTTATTTGGTAAATCTTCAAGATATGTGCTACATCCATGGTTTGTTTCAGAATTTTATGAGTTGTCTAGGTAAGGTTTTTACGCGCGAATTTGTAAAGGTTCTAAACAGCCTCAATATTCGGGTCATTTTTGGATAACTAGGGTCAAAGGTAGACTTTAAACATAAAATAAATTAAAACCATTGATCATTGGTGGTACATAGACACTGTGGGAACCTCTATGATTTTTGTGTAAATTTTTTGAGGATCGTTATGGGGGTCTTTAAACATCGAGAAACTTGCTTAAAAATGTTGGCAGAATTTGGAAATTTAGAAAACTCTAATTTTGTACTTAGAGTTGTTTTAAATGATAAGAATTAAGAATAAACTTTTGAAATAAGATAGATTAATAATATGTAATCCATGGATTCTTGAAGATACGGTAAGTGTTTGTGATCTTTTCTCTTGTTTTATTTCTCTCCGATTGCTTATTCGTTAAGGTACAGATATTCCGTCCTTTTAGTAAGGACATCTCATGTCTTGATTCTTATTTGTTTTAGCTACTTGGATCGTTATGATATTCCCGTCCGATTTTGCTATCGTAACTCATAGAATCATTGATATTCCCCCCGTTTTTTTTTTTGATATTCTGTTTGATTTGATATTCGGATTCATGATTCCTTTGATCTTTGTTTGAATATGATATTAGATCCGTTATCTTGATTGTATTATCGGTAACTCATTCAATTTGCTTAAATCTTTGCCCGAGCTATTTGTATCTAGTCATGGAGGTACCATGATCATGTCATTGATGCACCAATGGCATGACACTATCTGTGGCGGTGTGATTAGTCCACGGCGTTCCCTTTTGTATGTGTACTTATTATGATTTGATTATATATGTTCGTACACTCGCCATAGTGCTTGAGTATATGGATATAACTTTGTTCTGCAGGGAGCGTGTTGATGCATCCTAGGTACTTTGTTCCGTTCAATTCAGGTGGATGGTTGTGTGTGTGCAATACACCCCATTTTACATTTTGTAGGGTACATCTGGAGTCTGCAGCTCCCATGTTTAATTTTATATGATATGATATGATACAATTTATGTTGGATTATGTAGTCTAAGCGTGTGACATGCTTTAGACTTTTGTTTCGAGCTCATGGGAACTCCTTTGTTATCCTTAATTCTTAATCATCGCTTATTATTTCGTATGACATTTGTTTAGCAGATTCTCGAGATCCGTTTTGTTCAAACCTTCGTTTTATTTCCGTTATTATTATTATTATTATTATTATTATTATTATTATTATATCTGTTCACTGAGTGTTAGCTCAGCCGCGTTTTCTTTTCCTGCGGCAGGTACTAAGCGGGAAGCTGAGATATGAGTGTTGAGAGTAGGAGCATTAGAGGAGACCCGCTTTAGAAGAACCCTTATAATTTGGGATTGTGTTTCTAAGACCTTATCCTTTGAACATGATTTCTTTCGTTTAGACTTTGTTGGAATTTAATACTTTTAGAAGTCATTTTGTTTCATGACTTAGTATTTTTATTTAATAAAGTCTTCCGCTTGCGTTTGTATGTTCTGATATGACACCATAATGTGACTCTTGGTCTCTTTACCAGAGCGGGGTGTTAGAGTATGTATATGATATGTGAGCATCTAAGAACACTCCAAATGAGGTTAACTTATGAGAGGACAAAAAACGAATCCTCTCATTTTTCAACAAAACGCCAACTCAAATTTGTTATCAAACGCCTCTAGCCAATGCCGAAACTTCTTTCTAAACCTAGTATGAACATTCTTTCAACATGTCATCAAACAAAATTATTTATTTGATCATAATCCGGATTTATGTTGTTCCTAATCACGTAACGAGCTTTACTCCCTATTGGTCAAACTAAGTCAAATGTCACTTTATGTAAACCCTTCCTTTCCAGTTATGGGATAAGCTTTACTTGAGATGCAAAACACTTAGCTTGATTGCATCAAGATGATTAGTAATCAAATTCATTGTTGATTATTATGGATTAAGTCCAAGTAACTAAACGAGTTTGTAGAATTTGGAGGTTAATCATGCTTTGAGTTTTTCTTACATCCTTACTTATAAATGATTTACAAACTCACACATGTATTCATCACATGTCCTCCTACAGATACAAGATGTTTTACAAACTCTCACATTCCTACATACACCAATTCTATACCATACTTCCTACAACACATCCTTCTTTAAACATTTGTTAAACACTTCTTACCCAACAAATGATTATATTTTCCACACACTCTAAACATTCTTTTCTCAAACCATCCCATAATCACATATGCTCACTCTTTTCTCTCTTATTGGCAATGTGATTATAAACTCAAATCAATCCTTTGATTTTACTCTAATCACCTTCCTCACTCAAACATACCCCAATCTTATCCTCACATGGGACAACTCACATTGTTTTACACCATTGTACCTTGTATACTTCTTGTCTCCTAATATTCCAACATAGGCTCCTTCACATCACATCAAAACATTCTTCACCACATATCTCCTATTCATCATCTTCCTCACAAACCAATTTGAATTTCACACACATAAACATATATTTTCATGTTAACCCTTGATCATGCCATTTCATCAATCCTACTTACCTCACTCTCTTCTCCTCTTTTGGATTAAAATTCAAGTAACACAAAAAACACACTTCTTCTTCCACCCTTGGTCATTACACCTTACCTATCCAACTTACCCATTCACCATCTTATCTCTACCCTTCTGTTAGAAACACAAAAAGTATCGGTCACTACCAATAATAGTTAGCCAAAGGCCGTAGTTAGTCAAATGTAATGATATTAATCTAATTGGGCCAAAAGGCCCATGGAAAGCCCACAAAGCCCTCCATGGCCTACCACACTTAGGGTATAAATACCCTCTCCATGCCTTGGAGAGTGTTAGCCTTAAAATATTGAGTCGAACATGAAGTTCGTTCATTATGTATTTAAGTCTCGGTCAATTAATTAGTTAATGTTGTAATAGAATATTATCGGGAATCGGGCTCGATAGTTAAACTAATATTGTATATGTTTCGGGTTTAATCCCAAGCAAAACCCGAGCCCGAGTCCTGGTTAAATATCCCACGCATCACATTAAATGTGTAGGGGTATATATATAGATATTTTCTACTAAGAAAATATCTCCTCTCATTATTTCTAAATAATATCTTTTCCTTTTCTCTCATCTCTCTCTATTCTTTCTCTCTCAAAACCAATATCTTATTTCTAGTTTCTTGGTTCGATCCGTGTTGTGTACTATGAAGTGAAAGTGTAGATCGGGTTTCGACAATTGGTATCACGAGCCACGGGTGGGTTTAGTGTTTCGTTGTGGTTTTGAGCTTATTGCATACGACAAATCTGAAAAATATTTCATTCGGATGAAAACTATTTTTCTTTCTTTCATATCTTAAACGTTTGATTAAACTATTAGTTTGTCATTTGTGTTTTTTTACTTTACCTATAAACGTTTGTGGTCCCAAGTTTTAAACGAAAAAAAAACAGATTCAAACAAAAGAAGAAGACACAAGGACGACAGCAACAACCGAACGAGTTCAACTTTTGTGTGCCGATCTAGTTTCTTCAAGGAAGAACCGAACTAGCAACACCACTTGAGAACCGAACGAGTAACATTTCAAATATCACCGAACGAGTAACATTCCAAAGATCACCGAACGAGTTCATTTTCTATAGAGCCGAACCAGTTGATATCATCTTGAACCGAACGAGTGAAACTTAAGAGCCGAATGAGTGAAAAATCTCAAGGACCGAACGAGTAACTTTTTGAGTTGAGCCGATCGAGTGACTTTCATCAAGGACCGAACGAGTTAGAAACTTCTTGGACCGAACGAGTTAGAAACTTCTTGAACCGAACGAGTGGAACACGACTAGAACCGAACGAGTAACAATCTAAAGGACCGATCGAATCATTCTTTGAGTTGGACCGAACGAGTATTTTTCTAGTTGAGCCGAACTAGTCAAGTTTTTGGTTTTTCAGTTTCGAGTGACGTTAAACGACGGGACTTAAGAATTATATCATCGTGTTCGTGACATCATTTCGATCAGCGTGGTATATTTAGTTTTTACCGACGATAACCGTACGACTCCGCGAGATCAAATTCATAATCGGTGTATTTTTCTATAAATCTTCAAACGAAAACGAAAGTGAATGGAGGGAATTTTCTATTAATTACCAAGAATTGAAAGTTGTCACATGCAACCCCTACATGTTTACTACAATTCCACCACAAGTCCCTTGTTGCAATAACAACCTTTCTTGTTGAAAATAGATTGCACCGTTAGTCCTTAGTGCATCTAATTCAACCGTTAGTGCTCTAAAGTGAAACGTTCTTGCACCGATTGTCCTTATTTGAGTTTTAATCAATCGTTAATCACTTCAAGCTCAAAATTTGTGCACCGTTCATCGTTTTAGCTCAACAAATCGTTAACGAAAGTTCAAGTTCTTCAACAACAACAACGATTTCAACATCAATTAATTTTTGTTTTACGGTTTCTTCTTGATTTTGTAAAATCCCGCGAAAGATACGATTCTTTTCTCGGTTTTAATCAATCCCGTGAACGTTAATTGATTTCAATCCACAACAACAATCACATCCACTTAAGATCCAACAAAATCTTTCACACTTCATAATTGATAGCCATTCATTCATCATGTCTACTCCAGTCAACACATCCTCAACAGATAGTCAAATGCACAATAATATCATGGCAGCTGGTTCGAAAGATCGACCACCAATGCTTGGACCAGGAAGATATTCACAATGGAGATCACGTTTTCTACGGTACATTGACACAAAACCAAATGGTGGCGGACTGAAAAAGAGCATACTAAGTGGTCCCTACGTGCCAACCACTGTACAAGTTCAAGCTGTTGAGGCAGCGGAAGGTCGTCCTGCAGTTCCACAACATACATCAGTCGAAACAATATTGAACATGACTCCAGAGAACAAAGAACACTTTCAGTCTGAAAAGGAAGCAATTTTCTTGCTTTTAACCGGTATTGGAGATGAAATCTACTCAACTGTTGATGCTTGCAACACAGCAAATGAAATGTGGATAGCCATTGAAAGGCTACAACAGGGTGAATCGTTGAACGTACAAGATGTAAAGACCAATCTGTTCTGGGAATTTGGGAAGTTTACTTCTCGAGATGGAGAATCCATGGAGTCGTATTACTCACGGTTTTACAAATTGATGAATGAGTTGACAAGGAACAACTTGCAAGTTACAACAATGCAAGTGAATGTTCAATTTCTTCAACAACTTCAACCAGAATGGTCAAGATTTGTGACGATTGTCAAGCAATCAGAAAAGATAGACACCGTCTCATATCACAGACTGTTTGACATTCTGAAGCAGTTTCAACTGGAGGTTAATGATATCCGTGCTGAGAGAATAGCCAAAAGTGCAAATCCATTAGCACTTATTGCGGCTGCTCAACCATATTCAGATAATTACTATCAAGCACCAAAACCTCAAAGATCAAATGCAACATCATCTTCCACAAGACCAAGTGCATCTACCAGACACAAAGGCAAAGAGATCGCCAAACCAATAACACCTCAATCTGAGTCAGTTTCAGTTTCTGATGAAGACAGTGATCCTGAACAAGCTCAGAGGGACAAGGAAATGCAAAAGAATTTGGCACTCCTTGCAAAGTATTTCAAGAAGCTCTACAAACCTACCAACAACAACCTTCGAACTTCTTCAAACTCCTGGAACAAGACTGAAGATACCACACCAAGGTATAACAATGATGTTAGCCTTAAAATATGGTGACATATCGGAATTACATTAGTTTTCATTAGGCAAGGACTACAGGGACTATAACTGTTAA
>BQNB010035324.1:0-50948 GCA_026074375.1 Tanacetum coccineum | reverse complement strand
ACTACTTTACTATATTTTTGGTTTTTTAGAGGTTTTTAAGACAATAAAAGGAAAATCTATGATTTAAACTAAGGAAATTAAAAACAGATAAACAACTATGAAGATTTAGCTAGATAAAACTTAAATAAGCACAAATAAGCAAAGAGAATAAGCAAATAAGCAGATCTAAACATAGCAAGCAATGATATCATTATTTAAAGCTAGAATTTAAAGGAAAATAAAAGAGAAACTTACAAACTCCTCTAGCTAAACATTACAAACTCCTCTAGCTAAACAAGAGGACCAATTAAGGCAGCTACAAGCTCCCTAGCTTATTAATAAGCTAGGGTAAAGTCCTTGGGATCTCTTCCAAGTTAAGATCCCCTTCCAAAAGCTCTAATCCAATAAGATCCATGATAGATGTAAGTTAAACTGATTTAAGGTTTAGGGTAGATTAATACTGAATTCAATAAGCTCTATTTTAGCTTATAGACTGAAAGAGCTTTAAATGAGCTTATTAGCTTATTGAGACAACTTGGCTTATTAAGGTAGTTTATGAAAAAGAAACTTAGAGAGATTAAGAAAAACTGAATTTCATTAATAAAAAGCTTTCTTACAATAGTTAAAAGGAAAATTACAAGATTAAAACATCATTAAGCTACGAATTTGAAAATTAAACTACAACTAAATTAAAAGCTACTTGTAAAAACTAGATTCTTGTGTGTGTGAGAGGTGAGGCCTATTTATAGGCTGCCTTGGATCCTTCTAGCCCTCTTGCCCTGCTCTCCAAACTTTCAATCCTGGCCAATCATTTCTTCAATCATTTGAGCTTCATTTGTGGCCGTTTGATCAAGCTGTGGACACCTGAAGATTGCCAGCTTGGCATTCTTTGATGTGACGTTTGTGCTTCTTTTGTGAGTATTTTAGCACAAAAACCCACATAAATTTGTGCTTTCACCATTGTTGACGTGGCCTTTGATTGGGAGAGGGATACTTAGAGCATTGATTTGACTAATCTCTCCCTGCCATCTTGTAAACGATCACTTGAATTGACCTAAGCACCCTTTAATTTGAGAAACCCCTTTGATTTGAGTAAAAGGTAACTTTGGGACGACGGGTGAATAGTAAAAGGGTTGGCGCCCAAATTGTGACAGTTAAAACTGTTATTACTTTGGCCTTTTGACTCTTTCAGTCCCTCTCTTTCTTTTCCCTTTTTCAAGTTATAAATAACTTTCGGGATTTGCAAGATTGGCCCTTGTGTTTTATAATAAAAGGAAATGGGCTTTGTTGACTTTTGTTGACCAATGATTGGCTTTTCTTTGACTGGATTTGACTGAGGCTTGACTTTTCGGGCTTCGGCTTTGTACTTTTCTGATTCTCGTGTCCGTGTTTGCCCGCTTTTGACTGTTTTCTTGTTATTTTTGACTTATCCGTACCTGCACACACAAAACACAAATACAAGCATATTTTTGCCATTTTTGGTCTGTTTTGGGTTTAATTGGGTTATTTTAAGTATAAATGGATATGTGTATTTTACACTTATCAATGCCAGAGTGATGTTTGAAAACAGATGTGGATAATTGGCACGAATTTGATTTTCACGTTCTCACATAAATTCTAGTCCTCTTTTAGAGTTCCATCTTACTTTGACTATAGGAATACGACTTTGTTTCAGTTGCTTGACTTCTCGATCCATGATCTCACACTGTTCTTGCCACAAAGTTGAGTGTCAGCAGCCGAACTCTTTCATTGGAATGACAAGGGATCGTACAGATAAGCATATTCTTTAGATTATAAATGTAAAAAGTAATGTGGGGAAAATACCCCCCCCATTAATGACTCTTTGTAGGAAGCTCAAGTTTATATGCCCACTGGGCCAATCTTTCAAAAGGATTTTGGAAAGGTTCCATTATACCGGTATTAAGCTTTACCTCATTTTCTGAAGCGGATGAACCTTACGAGGAGACACTTTTAACATAACTCGATCTCCACGTGATATTCTAAGGCTTTCGTCTTACGATTGGCTAACTTCTTTGCCGATCTCTTGCAGCTTGCAACGTTTGTCGAATTGCACTATCCTTTTAGTAGTATTCATAGGATTATTTCTGGTCCAGCTGTAAGTTGAAACATCTCCAACTTCAACCCAGCAAACAGTGATCTACCTTTCGACCATAAAGTGCCTCAAATGTAGCTGTCTAATACTGCATGGTAACTGTTATTGTAGAAAATTCTACTAATGTGTAAGTGTTTTTCCCATCCTTTCAAATCTATAATACAGGCTCGAAGCAAATGTCTTAAGTGTTTGGATTAGTTCTTTCACTTTTTGTCCATCGTTCAGGATGATATGCCGTACCCATGTCTAATTGAGTACCCAAAGCATTCTTTAATGATTGCCAGAATTCTAGATGTGAAAATGGTGCAAGCGTGTCACGATCCGCAGATGATAGATATTGGCACTCATGCTGGGAGACAATTTTCTTTTATTATAACCTGTAAAGGTTTCCATAACCATCCCTGTCTCTCGGTTAGGGATGAGAAATGTGCGGAACATTGGGTAGCTTTATGATAAAATCCAATTGTTCTTCTCTCCCGACTTCCACATAGGAAATCTTGGTTTACCATGTAAGCCGGATGATTCTGACATTCTCTTTATACCCTTTCCCCCCCCCCCTAGAAAATAGTCAAAATTTGCCCCACAAATTCACTATGACCTGCCTTCATGTTAGGCCACCAATAGAGTTTCTTTAGATCCTGATACATCTTGTTAGAACCTGGGTGAATGGAATACTTTGATTTATGGGACTCATGCATGATCAAGTCTCTCAGTGTGACACCCTAGGCAAATCCCACATCGGCTGTGGCCTGGAGAGATGCTGGGTACATAAGTTAACATTCGCTTTACAATGACACAACGCGTTTTGTGGTCTACTGCCAGTGGGGTTCCTAGGAACTGGCAGTTAAGCATGCTCATGTGAAAGTAGTACTGGCTTGGGTGACCTGCCGGGAAGTCTTCACATGAGGGCCACAAAGCAAGAGGTGTGAGCCGCGAGCAAGAGCGGACAACTAATGAGTGGTCTGAGTAAGGCGGGGTGTTACAAGTGGTATCAGAGCCACTCCTGAGCTATTCAAGATGGTGGGGCAAACCTCATCGAGGACGATGAGTCCCTAAGGGGGGTGATTGTGACACCCTAGGCAAATCCCACATACGTTCTGTGGGCCTGGAGAGATCTGGATTACATAAGTTAACATTCGCACTTACAAGACACAACGCGTTTGTGGTCTAACAGCGAGTAGGGGTTCCTAGGAACTTGCAGTTAACGTAGCTCAAGTGAAAGTAGTACATGCAATGGTGACCTTCCGGGAATCTATCGAACATAGTGGCCACAAAGCAAAGCCGTGAGCCTGCCGGCAAAGCAGACAATATTGTGGTCTGAGTAAGGCGGGTGTTACACTCAGATTACCAAGGAGTGGTAACCAACTTCGATTCTTGATACATCGGGTTCTATCAGGATGTATTTCAAATGCTTTGTTCATTCCTTGTAAGTTTTCAGCCTTGACGTTTTCTTCTTTGAGTACTTCAGTTGAGCCTTTTTGAATTTGTTGATGGTAATGATTAGGATGAATGGTCATAACTAATGATCTAACTCGGAGTGGTTTGATTCGTTCCTTCCGGCTTAAGGCATCTGCTACGACATTTGCCTTTCCAGGATGGTAGCGAATTTCACAATCGTAATCTGCAAGCAATTCTAGCCAACGACGTTGTCTCATGTTCAACTCTTTCTGATCAAGGATATGCTGAAGACTTTTATGATCAGTGAACACAGTACATTTGGTGCCATACAGATAGTGTCTCTAAATTTTAAGAGCGAACACTACTGCTCCTAATTCGAGATCATGAGTGGTATAGTTTTCTTCATTAGGCTTAAGTTGTCAGGATGCATATGCAATAACCTTCTCTCTTTGCATTAACACCGCTCCCAGACCTTGATGGGATGCATCACAGTAAATAACAAAATTGTCATTTCCTTCTGGTAATGCTAAGATTGGAGCTTCACATAGCTTCTGTTTAAGTAGTTGAAAAGCCGACTCTTGGTCTTCGCCCTAGATATACTTCTTGTTTTTCTGGGTTAATTCAGTCAAAGACTTTGCAATCTTCGAGAAATCTTTGATAAATCTCTGATAATAACCGGCAAGTCCTAAGAATTGACGTATTTCTGTGGGTGTAGTAGGAGATGTCCAATTCTTAACTGCTTCAATCTTGGCGGGGTCAACATGAAGTCCTTGACTATCAATTAAGTGTCTAAGAAATTGCACGATACGAATCCAGAAATCACACTTGGAGAACTTGGCATACAACTTCTCTTTCTTGAGTAATTCTAGGATTATTCTCAGATGATTTGCATGCTCTTCTTTGTTACGAGAGTAGATGAGAATATCATCGATGAACACTATCATAAATTTATCCAAGTATGGTTTACACACACGATTCATGAGATCCATGAATACAGCAGGCGCGTTAGTTAAACCAAATGGCATCACTTGAAATTCATAGTGTTCGTATCTTGTTCTGAAAGCAGTCTTGGGAATATCTTCATCCTACTGTCATTGATGATGAGCCCTGATCTTAATTCAATCTTCCAGGTAGCAATCTTGAGGGGGGAACCTCCCTTGAAGTTGGTCAAATAAGTCATCGATCCTGGGTAATGGGTAACGATTCTTTATGGTAAGTTTATTCAACTCTCGGTAATCGATACACATTCTGAAAGATCCGTCTTTCTTTTTAACAAATAAGACAGGAGCTCCCCAAGGCGAAGTACTTGGTCGGATAAAACCTCGATCTGATAACTCTTGAAGTTGGTTAGATAGTTCCTGCATTTCTGAAGGAGCTAATCTATAGGGTGCTCGGGCTACAGGTGCTGTTCCTGGAATTAAATCGATTTGGAATTCTACTTGGCGAACGGGAGGAAGGCCAGGTAGATCTTCAGGAAAAACTTTTGGGAATTCTCTGACTACTGGGATATCTTCTAGTCTTTTCTCGTCTGACTTCTTTTCCATTACTTGGATTACGAAAACTTGACAACCTCGGGATATATATCTTTCAGTTTTTATACAGGATATGAGACTTAGTCGGGTTTTACTTTGGTCACCTCGAATGATCAAAGTTTCACCATTGATTGGGATGTGGATGACTTTCTCGTCACAAATAATTCTAGCATGATACTTGGATAACCAATCCATACCAATGACGACGTCGAAACTACCGAGTTTGATCGGCATAAGATCAATTTTGAAAGGTTGGTTTAACAAAGTCAGAGTTGCACCCTGAATAACGGTGTTTGTGCTTACTAGGTTTCCGTCAGCCATTTTGATATTGTAAAAGGTATCTATTGTAATGGGTGGAATATTTAGCATAGAGGCAAGAGATATGGATACGAAACTTTTATCTGACTCCAAATCAAATAATACCTAGCTAGATTTGGTTTTTATAGAAGGAACATACCCATGACTACGTTCGGGTCTTGGTGAGGCATACCTATCCCTCCACATGTAGGCCTTCCCTTGGGCATTTGTTGTGGTGATCATTCGCACGATTTGCATAATGCCCTTTCTCTTCACATGCATGACAAGTAACTGTTACTGGTAGCAGATTACTTCCAGTGGCTGGCCCTTTGTTTCTGCAGTTCTTGTCAATGACCCAACCTTATGCAAGTATTACACTTAACACTGGCACAGTCCTGTGTGATGTAGAGTGCATTTCTTACACAAGGGATGGTTTCTAATATACCCATTGTTTTCAGTTGGAGTGACATCATAAGACCTGAAGGTTTCCTGTCTTCTGTTCTGTTGTGGTTGGTGATTATTGTAGCGGTTGTTGGTGTTGATGTTACGGTAGTTGTTGTTGTTGAAAGTTCTTCTGTCGTCAAACTTTCGTTTGTGATCACTTGATACTTGCACCGGGGTGTGCTTTGTTACCTGATCCATTAGCCTCTGGGCTATGTTAATTGGCGTTGCTCTAGAAGTTTTATATTGAGGTTTAGAGACGTTAACATCCCCTTTAATACTTCGAGGCAATCCCCGCGATAAAAAACTCCATCATTTTTCTCAGAATAGGCACCATAGTGGAAATACAAGGTTGCCATTCCTCTAATCCTTCTCACATATTCCTTGAGATCATTACCCTTCACAGTCAGATGGTAAAATGCGTCTTCCATCTTCTGGACCTCAGTTCGGGGACAATACTTCTTTATCAAAAGCTTCTTGAATTCAACCCAGGTAATCTTGTAAGCTTCTTCTATCCTAATAGGTTGGGCAAAAGAATTCCACCAGGATAGAGCTTCTTTAGTTAAAGTACCAGTAGCAAACTTTACCTTGCAGTATTCGGTACAATTTCTACAGGAAAACACTAATTCAGTTCGCTCAAACCAGCAGATAAGTCCAACAGCTCCTTCCGTACCTTTGAAATTGATAGGTTGGCAGCTCATGAACTCTTTGTAGCTACACTTTCTTGCTACATGAGCTTCTCTTTCTCTGGTGTTCCTATTGGTATTGTTAGCATTTGCCATTGTTGCAGTTTGTGCCTCCGAGCTGCAATAACACCTGTCAGCATACTATTTCTGATGTATCTTGAGTCAGGCTGGTGCTTCCCATAAATGATGTTTGAATGTCCTTTTGGGAGGTATTCTATCAACATAAGATAACACATAATAAGAATGATATCATAATTCTTTCCTTAAAATGCGTAAGGTTCAAAAATAAACATTGTCACAATAGTGATATCATAGATACTTATTTGATATGAATTCTAACAAGTATCTAACTTATTAGTTTATTTTCTAGGGGTTATGGTAAGATTCATAATGATGAAGACGAAGATGAAATATAGGACACATAATGAATATGAAACGGGATCACCATTATATTATATCATGAACGACTTGCCTTTGTACTGCACATAGTCAAAATTTGACAAGTGCTATTATTTATACCACACATCCCGTGGCTAGGTTCTATCAAAAGCTATAACTAGTATCTAATCTAGTAGTCCGATGGTCCTTCCTGGCTGTTCTTGTGTTCATAGATTGCATTCAGAAGACTTTCCTTATCTGCTTGGTGACGAGCCTGGATATCTTCGATGATTTGTTCTAGATTAGCAATCCTGAAGCGAGCCAGAGCAATCTTGCTGTTATTTCCCATTTGCTTTCTTTGAAGTTTAGCAATTTGAGTATGAGACTCTCGGAGTTCAGCTTCCAGATTGTCAAAATCTTGTTGTATGATCACCCGGCCATTTCCAAGACCTTCTATTTTGTCTTCTATGTGCTCAATGCGGTCGAGAGAGAGTTCATCTAGATGATTCAAAATTTCCTCAATTTGCTCCTCGTGACGTTCCAAACTTGTCTTATGAGAACTTTCTCCTATCTCAAATTCTTGAGGTAGGGCAGAAGTAGAGGAGGATGATCGGTCACGACCTCGTTTCTTAAGTGGCAATAATTCCTCAGGAAGAAAGAATTCTTGAGGATTAAACATTGGAGATAGCATTGAAGATGGAGGCACAATAGTTGGCGGTGGAATAGGTGATTCTTTAGCATAGTATGCATGCATGACCTTCATATAGGGGTCATCATGAAAAAGTGAAAGAGTTGGTGAAGCTATTGGAACTAAACCAAATGAGTTATTTGAAGAGCTAGAATAAGTTTTTCCTGGTGAAGCTGGGACATAGTCCAGGGAAGCCGGGATATAGTCCAGAAAGTTAGAGGAAAAAGCATCCTCAATATTGGAAGTAGGGTGGCTGGGAGAAGACATCACTCTGTTAACAACCTAGTGGTAAATAACATAAGTTATTTATATAATAGTATAATAGTTATGTACTTTACATACTATTCCGGAAGATGTAGTGGCACGGAGGACTTTCTTGGATGGAAAAAGAAAAGTAGTTATAGTTAAGGTTTCAACCTTGTTCTCTATAACCGTGGCTCTTGATACCAATCTATAACACCCCCATTTTTGACATATAGCAGCGGAAGCTAATCTGGGGTATTATTTCATAGTACAACAGTCATAATCATAGAAAATGACTCAAAAGAGACGTTTTTAAAAGATAAGTTATCATTCATTATTTCATCAGAGTTTTTACAAACAGAGGTCCCAAAATCTACATGAAAACATAAAGTTTGAATGATAACAGTTTAGCCATCTTCAAGTCCGTGCCACTCCGTGCCACTCCGTGCCATAAGTTGCTCAAATACCTGAGATAAACATGCTAAAAAGGTCAACACAATGGTTGAGTGAAATTCATAGGTTTATGGTAAACAGTTTGAATACAAGTTCAATAGTGGGTTACGTTGTTATACACCCATAAGTGTAATAATTGCAATGAGTACAATTATTATAGAAAACAGTATTATTGCCCTAAGCTCATGACACCGAGACCTTGAAATAATCAATAATCACAAGAAATTACCCCAACGGGTGCCTTTTCCAAACACCCACATAGTGATTCAAATGAAGTGCGTTTGTTTACCAGAAAGTATAGGTACACCAACGGGGAAGTTCAGTCCCAAATAGATCTATTCACAGCATTCGCGCTTACTCCGAAAGTATTAACGGTTTTTTTTTTTTCATGATAGTAAGGTCCTTAATGGCAAAGTAAGGACTTACGCAATAATATATAAGGATAAGCATACAGTTGTAAAATACTTGATTCATGTTTAAAGCATCTACCCTCTCGCGGGTTTATGAAGAACATTAGAATATCAAACAAATATATAAAAAAAAAAAAAAAAGATTTAAAAATGCGAGGCTATGAACTCACCTTAACAGGGAAAATCTGATTGATGGCAAAAGTATATCAAGTGAAAGTAACGGCTTCGTCACGCAACCTAAGGGTTAATATGTCAGTCTGGGATGGTTTATGTTTCAAAACTTTATAAAGTTTAACGTATTACTTTGATTTATTAATTTATGGGAATATTGTATCACTGTTTGGGCCATCATAATTCAGAGGTCATGTAGTATACGTTTGAGGAGCCAGGACACTTTAAATTGTAAACCCAATAAACTTGTCAAAATAAATACCCAAATGGAACCCCTCACATGAAATTCCCTAGTATCGTGATATGATAAGATTTTAAGTTTTTTAAAAAGTTAGTTGATGATAAATTACGTTAAATGTATAACGTAATTGTTTTATAATGCGTCGATCGATGATTAATAACGATTAATGTGTCGGGTTTTAATAAAATTGAGTTTTATAATATTAATATATATTTTTATAATTTATATAAAAATATTATATTTTATATTTTTAAGTTTGCAAAAATGGCAATATATACCCTCGATTTATAAACTTTTACAAGTTTAGTCCTTTATATATAAAGTATATATAATTTAAACCTTTAACTTTGAAACTTGGCAAGATAGGTCCTTATAGTTATAAATTTAGGAAAATGATATTTTCAGCCCCTCTAGTTATAAATTTTAGAAAGTTACGATATATACCCCTTGCATGGAAATGATTTACAAATCAAGTCCAAAAAGCCATGCAAGCTTATTTTAGGGTTCCAAATGATATTTTCAGGTTATAGCTTATTAGAATAAGCAAAAATAAGATGTTCTAATGTAAC
Source organism: Tanacetum coccineum (assembly GCA_026074375.1). Lineage (NCBI taxonomy): Eukaryota > Viridiplantae > Streptophyta > Magnoliopsida > Asterales > Asteraceae > Tanacetum > Tanacetum coccineum. The sequence continues at coordinate 41,349 of BQNB010035324.1, read as the reverse complement.
AAAAGTTTAGAAAAAAGATTCGTTAGCTAGAAAATCAAAACGGGTCGTTTTAGGGTTTTAACCAAAAATGCATGGGTTTGAGGATTCAAGGCTTTAACAAGAGTTTATATATGATCTAACAAACCTTATGAAAGATCTAAAATAGAATATGAGCTTATAGAACAAGATTTTGAGCTTACTTGAGCTAAAATGGGTCAAAATGGGGTTTTTGGGTTCGTACGCCTAGAAACGACTTCAAGGGCTTCCTTCTCTTGATTCTTGGCTTCTATTATGATCTTAGGGACTTTACTTGATCCTCCTTGGTCTGAGTTAGAACTCCATTTGAGTGGTGATGAGTTTTTGAGGTGTGATTTAAAAGGGTTGCTTGGATTCGGCTTATATAGTGCTCAAAACCCTTGGTGCCCAAGTTTTATGCTTGGAGTAGGGATCAAGGTGCTAGAGTAGTGACTAAGGAAGGTTATAGGGTGAGTATGGAAGGCTAGAAAACTAGCTATGCAAGGTGTGGGGTGTGGAGGGGGTTCGGCTGCCATAGGGGTGACAAGGAGGTGTTTGTTTACTTGGTGGGCAAGTGTGGTGATGGAGGAGCTTGTAAGGTGCTTGGGTGGCTAATTTGTTACATGGTGGTGAGGTCATAAAGGTGCTTGAGGTGCTAGGTTTCTAGCTTAGGTTTAAAATTGGTCAAACTGAAAGAAAAAGGGTAACGGGTGGTTTAGGGTTTCGGGTTAGGGTTTTTAGTCTTTAAAACGTGTATTAGGGTTTAGAATTAGGGTAGTTAGGGTTTAAGATTAAGGTTTAGGATTAAGGTTTAGGGTTTAGTTTTAGGTTTAAAGTGAAATTAGGCTTTTAGGGTTTCATTTAGGGTTTAGAGTTTTAGATTAGGGTTTTAAGATGACTTAGGGTTTAGGTTTAGGGTTTAGAAGTCATGAAGATATAGCTTTACTGATGGAAGTAAAGAGAAAGGAGATGTGTTAGATGCTGAAGCTGAGCATCCTCGCTGATGTGGGAATCCACCGCACCTTATGATCAACTCAGGCACTGACTACAACCAAACCATGTTTCAGCCAATCATGAAGGATGCATATGACTCAGGTGGATGAAGGCCCAATGCTGGTTGTCGCTTTCATTGGCCAACATTGTCATCCACTTGGGCAACCACAATCCAGTCAATGAGGTACCACTCCAATGACAATCACATCTTTGATAATGTGGATTATTCAGTGAGTCAGGTGATGCTCGACAAGAAACATTTAGACTACGATGCTGAGATGAGATTGATGGACAATACGTCCCTATCATCAGTATCTTCTTGACACCGAGGCCCAAAATGTTCACAACTGAGGTATTCTGCTGAACACATCTGATAAAGTTTCTATTGATTGCCATCTTAAACTGGCTTGAACCCAACTAGTCGGTACATGCTAAGGTTAACCAAGAAAAAGTTTGGAAATCGGACCTTAAAAAAATGAGCTTCTTCAAATGCAAAGAAGCAAGAAATTTGTCGTTAGTAACCCACAAGGTCAAACTTGATCTTGGATAACAAAGTAGACAGGTAACAAACCTAGTGATTCAGCATAATAATGTGTAACGCTGTGAGCTCTGTGCAAGAAAACGATTTGCTTAAATCCACTCTTTTCAGGAAAGAAAAATCAATTGCATTTTTACAATCTGAAAAGGAAAAGATTTTATCTGAGAAAAAGGATCTAGCAGATAGTTATCTAGATGAAATAGTTTGTTTAAAAACTGCTAACAAAGTTGCAAGAGATATGTTGCAAAAGGATTTATACTTAGCCAAACACACACTTTTCCTATGCTTTCTAGAAACCTAACGCGCAACCGCCTGACTTGCAACAAAGACCTCTATGGTACGTAAACCCAGGTCTAGGTTATATGGCCAAGCGTGCTCAACCTGTTTTGTATGATGCTGATACCCTTTTGCATCCCACTCACCACCCCGTTAGTATATGGGATAGTGAAGAGGTCTTGGTTCACCAAGTTGTTAGCATGAAAAAGATGAACGAAAAACTAGGGCATATTCGACCAAGAATGCTTTATGAGAAGCTAAATGCCCTTAAGTTTGTTCCTCAACAGGAACTGTCCCGAGAACAGGCGTATTGGCTTCCTGCCAATGAAATTGCTAGTCAAGCTAGTAACCCAAATAGTCCTGTTACTCCTTTTGTTCATAATCGTCCACCTCCAAGTCAAGTTCTGTTTCATCTTCAAAAGGTTAATGCTGTTTTTCATCAATTTGAAGGTATCATAAAAGAAAGAACAACACAAAAACCAGACTATGTTTCTGAATGGTGTTATGATTATGCAAAACAGTTTGTTGAACAACAACTGGTACCATTTTATGAGCATTTCAAAAAACACATTCAATCTGCAAATGAAACAATTTTTAGAGAAGTAAAAGAATATGAACAGATTTTTGATGACTTGGATGCGGAGTATGAACGATGTGTTCTTGATAACAAGAACCTGACCATAGAGAAGAAAAATCTTTTAATCAAAAATGACTGCTTAATTGCTGAATGTTTAGAAAAAGATATCTGCTCTATTGTGCTTACTTCCGATTATGATGTGCCACCCTTAGATGTTTTCGAATTGCCTTTGTGAAGATCTTAGATCTGCATGCGATAGGGAACACACTAAAGTTCTTGAACTTGAAGCTGAAGTTTTAAAACAACAAAAGATGGTCATTGAATCTGAGAAACGTAACTCTCATTTACAAAAGACCCATATTGATTTACAACTTAAATTTCAAAACTATAAACAGTGCATAGACACTTCTAGTGCCTCAAATGCAATTTTTGAAATTAACAAGTTAAGCAAACAGCTTCAAGGGAAAGATGACACTATCAGGAATTTAGATGCTCAGATCAACATCATGAAGGTGTTGAATGTTTGGTTCCACTAAGTAGGTTTTAGTTGTTGACCAACAGGCAATTAAGAAACTGACAAGAATTCAGTTGACTCACAAAGATACGATTCCTCCCTTAGGATTCAGCTAGTTGGACCTTTAGGTAGAAAACGTAAGTCTGAAAAGACGATATGATGAACTGTCAAAGGCGAATACTCACTCACGTACTGTGTACACTGAAAAGCTTAGTGCCTTAACTACACAACATACAAAGCTGCAAGCCCAAGTGACTGGTAAAACAAGTAGTGGACCTTCAACCTCTGAGACACCCAAAGTGCTTGCTCCTGGAATGTACAACTTAGGTTCTAAGTATATTCCACCACCTAAACGTGCTAACTGGGTCAAAACAACCCCGTTACTTGCGAAGAGCAAGTAAACTTTTAGTGAAACCCCCAATCCATCACTTCAAACCAATCTCAAAAACCAGTAGTGCATCATATAAGCAAATAAGTGTGTGTGCCTATGTCTACAGGAGCGTAAAACCCACTTCTGGAGTCTAGCAAAACTGTGCCTAAGAGTGCCCCGAATATAGTCTTTGCGGCTAAGAGTGCGAATGCGAGGAGAGTAGAAGCACACCATAGGACTTTGAATAAAAAGAATCGTGTTGATTCTAATTTGCTTGTTAAACATTCTGTTTCTGTTTCAAATTTGAACAATGTTTGTGGTGCATGTAACAAATCTTTGGTTTTTGCTAATCATAATGATTGTTTGGTTATGTGTGATGATTCTGTGTATGTTAAACCCACCGACTTAGCGTCTTCTTAAACGCCAACCCAAGAAAGAACTGGAAAAACCCATTAAGACTATTGGGAAACCCATTAGAGGTCTGGAAAAACCAATTAGCAATACTTGTTGCTAATAGCAGCCTTAGTGGTAGCCCACTGGAAGGCATTTCTCATTATTTGAGAAGTATCCTTTAACTAGGATCATGGAACCTACTGATATGCATAGAACTACCCCGAGTGCTAGTTCTAGCCCAAATACTATGGTCTATTGGTTATGACCATAAACTTAGTGATCAAAAGGCTTAGGTTCAAAGTGGATCTCTGGTATTTTTGAATATTGACTAACCGGAACCCCTTCAGGGCTTTCCTCAATCAACGTAAACGTTTGTGTCTATCGCAGAGTAGTACAATTGTTTCTATGGTATCTGGATTCTGGCAGTTGCTCAAGACATATGACGGTGAATAGGTTGCGCGTAATTTTATCAACTTTGTAAAAGTTCATTGGTACTGTGCGATTTGGCAACGATGAATATGCAGCAATCGTTGGCTATGGTGACTATAAACTGGGTGACACTATCATATCTCGAGTCTATTATGTTGAAGGACTCAAGCACAACCTATTCTCTGTAGGACAGTTTTGTGATGGAGGTTTAGAAGTTGCATTTCGATAGCATTCATGTCACATCCGCAACTACGATATGGTGGATCTACTCAATTGGTTCACGTACTACCAACCTGTACTCCATCTCACTGAATGATATGATGTCAGCTTCACGTTTGCTTGCCTTTTCAAAGCCTCTTAACAAAGTCATGGACTTATGGGCATCGTCGGTTGTTCATCTGAATTTCGGGACTTTGAACGAATTGGCTTGAAATGATCTTGTACGAGGTCTACCCATGCTGAAATATGACAAAGACCATTTGTGTCCATCTTGTCAGCTTGGTAAAAGCAAGAAAGCATCACATCCACTAAAGACGACAAACACCAATACTGAAGTTCTTCATACACTGCATATGGACCTCTGCGGACCAATGAGATCGGAAAGTATCAACAAAAAGAAGTATGTTTTGGTGATAGTGGATGATTACACCAGATTTGGGTGGGTACGATTTTCTTTGTTCAAGGACGATACTTCCTCATGCAGAATTGAAAAAGTTTTATCGTAGACTCAAAGAGCTCTCAATGCTACTGTTCGCTTCGTCAGAACAGATAATGGAACGGAGTTTGTCAATAAGACACTCGACGGATGGTTTGAGAGTGTTGGTATTTCTCATGAAACGAGCGTACCTCGGTCTCCACAACAGAACGGCATTGTCGATAAGACGGTACAACCAAACTCTTATGGAAGCTGCTCGTACCTATGTCATCTTTGCGAAAGCTCCATGTTCCTGTGGGTGAAGCTTGTGTAGCCACTGCGTTGTTATACCTTAATCGATCTCTTGTACAGACGCTTCATGCAAAGCACAATTTTATGAACTGTGAAGGGAAAGAACCTAATCTACAGTACTTTCAAGTATTTGGATCCCTGTGGCTATCCTACTCAATGACTACGATGCGTTGGGTTAAACTAAGGCGGAAAGCAGACTATAGGTAATATTTGTTGGCTATGCACCCACCAAGAAGGCGTACCGAATCTACAACAAAAGAACGCGCAAGATTCAGGAAACCGTTCATGTTGCCTTGTGATGAACTTACCGAAGGGTTGTCGTCTTGTCCTAATACCAGTTCAGGCCTCGCCGTCAACAAATGACTTTCTGTGACAAATCAGTACAGAATTCGAACTTACTGCTTTACAGTAGAAGCAGCCGTTATAGAACTAGTTTAAAAGAACCAGAAACCACCTACGTGTCCCTCCTTCTAAGAAACATAGTAGTCCGATTTGTTTTCCATTGCGTTTGATGATGATGAGGTCATTCCACCTTCGGCTGTTCTGATACCTCCGGTAAATGCTCACGCTGCTCAGGCACCCGAGAATGCCATAGGTTCACCTTCCACAACAGTTATCTCAGAAGGCGCTCCTGCAGTTACTGAAAGCCTCTTACCTCATCAAATTACTACTACTCGACACTAGTGTTTCTGATATTGAACCACTGTCTAGATAATGTTGACAGTATGTGTTGACACCTATACTGCTTCCTGAACTAATTCAGAAGCATCTTCTTCCAAACATTGTCAATATCGTACGTTACTCCAACAACCAATACCTACGTGAAAGTGGACCTCAAGCTTCAATCGCTTGAAAAAATCATTGGGGATAAAGTTCGACTGTTCTCTACCAGGAAACAGCTAGAAGAAAACCGACGCGATGTGGTGCTTCTTCAACGAATTCTAACTCATGTTGAACCAAGACTTACATGGAAAGCCTTATGAGCATCTCGTTGACTGGATGAGGCTATGCAGGAAGAAACATTCCATGAGTTTGAAGTCTCGATGGTATGGATATTGTTCCCTGTCCAGTTAATTTCTTTATCATCCCGCTCAAATGGATTTTCAAAATTAAAGTTGGATGAATCTGGAGACGTTCTTCGAAGAACAAAGCTCGGTTAGTGGCGAAAGGATATCGTCAGGAAAGCTGGTTATTGATTTTGACGAATCTTTGCTCGGTTGCTAGATTAGAAGCGATACATATCTTCATGATCACGCAGATAGTCAGATCATGGTATCTTCAGTGGTCGCTAAGGGACGTTGAAACCGCCTTCCTCAACGGCGGATACTGACTGAAGTTGTCTATGTTAGTCAACCTGAGGTTTTGTAGTTCCAGAGCATCCATCGCTGGGTTCCGACTACTCAAGCTATCAGGGTTTTATCAAGTCAGGAATTTACAAGGCGTGGTCGATTCCATACTCTGTTAACCAAGAAAGAAGGCAAAAATTTCTACTCGGTACAAATATATGTAGATGATATCTTCTTTGGCCTCTACCAATCCCCAAAGCATGCTAATTATTTGATTGAGATGAACTCAACTTTTCCAAGATGTCGATGATGGGACAAAATGTCCATTCTTTTTAGGGATTACAACGTTTCTCAAAATTCCCAGAGGCATCTTTTTCAACATCCAAATTATGCTCAGAAATCCTTGAAAAAGTTTGGTTTTACCATGCACACCCTTTTGACACTCATGTAGGGAGCGGTTCCCGACTTGATGAAGATAAGGGAGGCAAGCTAATTGATCCTACACGTATCGTGGTATGGTTGGCTCCCTTATGTATCTTAGTGCATCTAGACCTGACATAGTATTTGCTGTTTGTATGTGTGCACTAGGTTGGTCCAGGCTATGCCCACTTGAAATGCACCTTACTGCTATAAAGCGGATCTTTCGATACCTCAAAGGAACCATTCACATGGGTCTATGTTATCCGAAGGACTCCGGCTTTGAACTAAAAGCTTTTGCAGATGCTGATTATGCAGGTTGTCATGACACAAGGAGAAGTACCTCTGGCTCAGCTCAATTTCTTGGACATCGGCTTGTTAGCTGGTCATCCAAAAAGCAGAAAAGTACGGCCATCTCCACTACAGAAGCTGGAAATACATCCGCTCCTATCAGGATTGCTGGTGCTTCATATCCTCTCGGTGCGCTCTCAACTACGCGACTAGGATTTGCGTTCAAAAAATTCCGATGTATGTGACAATCAAAGTGCTATTTGTTTTTCTCTATGTGTATTAGTGTTAACACTCGCGTTTGCCAACCACATTGATATTCGTCACCATTTATCAAAGAGCAGGTTGAAAGGAAAGTTGTTTGACAGTGTATTTCGTCGGAGACAAAATTACCAACTGGTCTGACATATTTACGAAGGCATTACTGATTGGAGAGCGCTTCGCAAACCTACTCCATGCTTGGAGTTAACAAATGTCACCAGAGACTCTCAAGGAACTCCTGGATGAGTCTGTCTCCAAGTAACCAAGTGTTTCACATTGTATCCTTTGTATATTTGTGTATATTTGCAACAAAAAAAAAATACTTAGTGTAGTATGGCTTGCAGTTATTTCAGACTGTAACCCGGTCTGTATCCAGAGAATTTTGTGTACGTTTCAGCTGCATTATTTCTTTACAGACTAGAAGTTGTGCTAAGCCCGAACCTTTTTTCATAAACATACTTGTTTCTATCAAACATGTCTCCGGGTTAACCAAATCTTACATCTGACAGGGTCATTGTTTGAGGGGGTGAATCAGTATTTCTCACAGGTTGTTGCAGGTCAAAAGGAATCATGTTGTGATTCTATTGCTTGTAAGATTGACACGACCAAAACCGTTACAAGTCAAGACAGATTGCCAGTATCATCCTGTCTGGGTATTCTGAAGGTCTTGTTTCAATTGCTAACTTGATATTTATGCTATTTCACCTCACCTCATACTTTGAGGGGAGATTGATCACATTTTAAGTCCCATTTAGATCAAAACCATTTCACAAAGTTTCATACTTTTGATGGGGGAGAAATGTGACTTATAACATGTAAAAACGGAATAATTAAATGATTCGATTGATTCTAAAATGCTAAGTTCCTATCAACATGCATTGTGTAAACATCTTTCGATTTATCGAACGCACTTGGTAGGGGGAGCATAAGTGTAATTTATGATCAAAAATGCAAGGTACCAAAAGTTTGTGTTATTACACACGTTCTTGATACAATGACAAAGAATCTTTTGTTTTCATGTTCGTGTAGTGATCTTATGAATGCAGAGGAACCGAGTTGTTGTACCACAAGGTATTCGTATGAATGCTCATGCTGGTATTGACTGACGCCCACTAGTGGAAGTGGATTTTCATAAATGTATTTGTACATGTCTGGGATTTCCCAAGGATGCATATCTTTCGAGTTATCTTTTCAAAAATAATCAAGAGCATTTGATTGTTAAACTTTCGTTGTGTCCTAAAATAAAATTTCAACAGCAATCGAAATGTTTTTCAAATCATGTTTTTGCCAACAGGTCTTCTACGGTACTTAATTGTATTAAGAAGTAAAACGCTGAACAAGGAATTATATCGGTTAGTCAGAGGTTAGTACTGTACTGATCTACTCTTTACCATTCCATTACGGACATCTAGTTTAGAGAACAGCAAGAAAATCGGAAAAATATGATACTATCCGGTATTGGATTACTTAAAGGCTTTTGTAGGAAGACTAAGTACCGAAGGCGAGTGATTAGAAATTCGGTACGGTTTAAAAATGGCATGCGCACCAACAAACTAATAATTAAAAGCAATGTTTGCCATAATTCTGTCAATCTTTTTCAAAAGACCATTAGTACCCTTCGGTTTCTGATTCCATGTGAATTGGAGACCCGTCCGATGCACGTCCATAACCTCAATGTCCTCCACACAATCACGAAACTCACGCATAGATATATCAATGTTAGCACCACTAGCCGTTGAATCCTCTAGGAATAAAACGGCATTAAAATCACCCAATAGGCACCACGGATGATCACGAATATACAACTTGTTCATACTCAAACTTCTTCCTTTCAGCCTTTAACCATATACGCGTACGAATAACTTGAGCATCTTGAGTAATAACCACAACATCAACACCATTATGGTTCCACCCAACGATGATACGAGTACCTTTGTCACAGCAAGTACCATTCGATGTCCAGTTCCAATGGTTAAAAACATGAGAACAAATTCGAGCAAGGTTCGAACCCACCACATGAGATTCCAAAATGACGCAAACAGAAAGATTGTTTTCCAAAATAGTATGTCTAACCTCATTTTGCTTAAGGGATAAGTTTAAGCCCCTAATATTCCAGGTAGCAATGTTAATCATTGGGAAACCTCGAGAACGGGAGTGCTTGCCCCTTTGTTAAGGATATCAGATGTAGCTCTACCTCTACATTCTTCTACCATAATTTCCTCATCAACCTCACTATCACTCACATTCAAAACATCTTCCCGCTTGTTCCCTATATCAGGAGGTACATCGTCATCCTTTTTAGCCCTATCCAAAACATCAAAAGAATTCCTCACAGTAACAACGGAGTTATTTACTGAAATTAGAACCTTAGTACCTTTACTTTGTGTCTCAGAAGCTTTAGATGATTCACCAGCTTCCACACGCCTATAGTACATCTTAGGAGGAGGCTTTGTTAACCGAATACCATTAATAGGACGTTGTGATCTACTCTTGTTTTTGTTCTTCTTCTTTTTGACCTCCACAAAACCTTTATCATCAGTATTAGTAGGAATGGTCTCCTTAGGCACTTTCGTACACTTATCAGTTATGTGGTCAAAAATCAAACAATGAGAACACCGAGGCGGCTTTCACTCATACTCAATATCAATGGTAGCCAAAGTATGACCCTTATCTTTACCCACTGGAATGGCTATAATTAACGACTCCATAATCTCTTTATCAGCCGATACTTTAATGAGCGCCCTCGCATACGTACTTCTACCCCACGAGCTCACACACATATTACTCGTATAAGAGTCTAGCATAATTGGTTTACCAATTTGAGTGGTGATGAAACTGAGACCAATCTCCGAATAAGCAACAATAGGGACATGGTGAAGTTTTACCCATACATGAGCTTTCTTAACCTCCGCTTTCTTCAAAACAGTATTGGGAGACCAAACATTCAGAATCAATGGAACAGTTCTAATTAGCCAAGGGCTATTTTCAAGCACACTATCCATCCCCTCTTTAGTCTCAAACTGAAACAAGAAAAAATCCTCATGAAGATGAACACGTTTTAATCCATACTTGGCCCACGTATTCTGAACATAATTCTCAACAAGCCGAAACGCAAGCCGCTTTCCAATAAAATACCCATACAATGTGTTAGCGAATCTAGCACTCACCTCTTCCACAGCCTCATAAGGAATCGCAACAGCAGCTCCCTCAACACTCACATCATTTCTCAACTCCTTAATTTTAACAACCTTCTTAATCGTCTTAGCTTGTAACACAGAAGCGAATGAAACTGAAGCCACATTTTGCGAATCATTCTGTTGTTGAGACGAAGCACCAACCTTAGAATGTGTCTTCTCACCAGTAGCATCACCCCAAATATTTTCATACGCCTTCACACCTTCAGGACTAGGGTTACGAGACCTATTAAGGGAAGCGTCCCTTAATGCACGTGACCTCCTAATTTTTCAAGCAAACTCTCACCCACACCATCAAGTTTATTCAACTCAGCCTTCTTTTCCATCTCTCCAAACAAACAAACCCTAAAAACAAATAGAACGAAGCAACAGAAGTCCAAACGTAACACCAAAAGAAACCCTAATTAGGGTTTTGACAAATCCCCCCACAGCCTCAATCGACCATTATAGTAATCCAATGATTAGGTATTTATATTCACCACAACCGACACAATAATTACCAAACAATTGGGAAATGAAACCCTAATTACCCACTTAATGAAAAACCCTAAAACCAAATGCTTACGTCGAACCGGATAAAACATATCTAAAGGACAAAAATCAATGATTAGCTAACCCTAATTCCTAAATCAAATGAATGGTGATCAACCAAGACTAGGAAATCAATATGAAATCGAAAATCTAATCCTAAAGAACATGTCGAATCTGATAAGAAAATAGAGAAGACTAATTAGTGATTAAGCCACAATAATCATACATTATTCAGTGAATGGTAATCAAACAGGCCAAGAATTGATCAAAAAAGAAAGGGGTATAGGGAATCGCCATGTTTAGAGATAAGGGAATGGGTTCGGTTAAAAAATGGCAATATATACCCTCGATTTATAAACTTTTACAAGTTTAGTCCTTTATATATAAAGTATATATAATTTAAACCTTTAACTTTAAAACTTGGCAAGATAGGTCCTTATAGTTATAACTTTGGAATAATGACATTTTCAGCCCCTCTAGTTATAAATTTCATAAAGTTACGATATATACCCCTATGCATGAAAATATTTGCAAATCAAGTCCAAAAAGCCATGCAAGCTTATTTTAGGGTTCCAAATGATATTTGCAGGTTATAGCTTATTAGAATAAGCTAAAATAAGATGTTCTAACGTAACAAAAGTTTATAAAAAGGATTCGTTAGCTATAAAATCAAAACGGGTTGTTTTTAGGGTTTTAGTAAAAAACACATGGGTTTGAGGATTCAGGGCTTCAAACAAGAGTTTATATATGATCTTAAGAGTATTATGAACATTCTAAAACATATTATGAGCTTATTGAACAAGATTATAAGCTTACTTGAGCTAAAATGGGTCAAAATGGGGTTTTTGGTTTCTTTCGCCTAGTAACGACTTCAAGGGCTTTTTCCTCTTGGTTCTTGGCTTCAATTCTGATCTTAGGGACCTTCTACTTCTTCCTTGGCTGAGCTAGAACTCCATTTGTGTTGGTGATGAAGATTTTTTTTGGGTAAAGGGTTACCCCCGGTAAATTTGTATTAATCACAGGAAAAACAAAAGAACAATGGAATGTGACTAATGTGCCACATTAACCTCAAGCCAAGCTTGAACTACCCACTAAATACAAGAGAGACATGCCTCTAAAAAATAAATAAACAAAAGAAAGCTAAGGAACATCCTAGTTTGCCATAGCTAATTTCCATGCCATGATGTCGACCAACCAAATATACGAATGAGATTGCCTCCTTAAAAAACCTCCCAAGAAAAACCAAATGGGAAAAACCTTGGAGAAGGAAAAAAGAGAACAACTCTCATGTGAGCTCCTTGACTTGTAGGATTATGATTTGGGAAGGGGGTTATTACATGGTTTTTTGGCATAGGGTTTAGTGTTATAGGGTTTAGATTGTGGTAATACATGTTATAGTGGTTAGTTTTTTCAGCGGTTTTTGGGACATGGTTTAGTGGTTTTAATAAAAGTTAAGGTTTTGGGAAAAAATAAAGGTTTTGGTTATAGTTTACAGTTTTGGTACAGGTTTTATGTAAGTGTGTGTTATATGATAAATATATATAGATATGAATTCATGATAATATATATATATGAATAAAAATGTGAGTGTTAATATATGAGAACCTATTTTAAGTGTAGAACTTTACAGAACTCTTTTAAACTAATCTCCGCCTTTAATTTTTTTGATCAATGGTCAAAACTAAATGTGTCATTTATGTAAATAACTAAAAATCAGGAAAATTGGTGTAACAAAGTGATAGGGTTAGATAAAGGAATAATCACCAGTAATTTTTTTCGTAAAAACCATCTAGATCTATAGGATAAAGCTCAACAATTAATTTAAGGAATAGCTAATTAATTTAATTTTCTCTCTCCTATTCTAAGTCCGAAGTCTCTTCTCCCTTCTACAGAATCCCAGCTAGAAGTAACCTAAAAAGAACAGTTTATCTTTCTTCCATCTCTTAATAATCATTACATTTGTAAGTCCATTTAATCCGTTAATTCAATTTTAATTGTATCAATTAAAGTTGATTAATTGAATATAATATGAATCTAGATATGTGTCGAAGGTTGTGTGATGGAATAGAACCAAGGCGCTTGTGGCTGGAGGAGGACGACATCGACAGCTGTTGGAGGAGGAGGAGGACGGCGGCGACGACTGATACAATGGTGGGTTATCTTTTCTAGGGTTTTTTTTATGTTTATTGTTTTCTTATTTGTTATTCAAGGGGCTTTGACTTTTGATTTGCAAATAAATAATCAAGAACAAAACTTACTGAAACTTCTAAATATGAATTTAGCTATAATTGTTACTTTTGATTTAGAGTAAATTGCAAAAATGGTCCTTGTGGTTTGGCCAAATTGCAGTTTGGTCCGTTAAATTTTGAAATTGCAAAAAACGTCCTTATTATGAAGGTTTGGTTTTACTTTTGGTCCTTGGTCGACTTGAAATGACTAAAATACCTCTCTGCAATTTGGCAAAACCATAAGGACCATTTTTGAAATAATAATAAAAAAAATCTTTAAGAAATTTTAATTTTTTTTTTTTCGTTTTCAATTTACGAGCAATAATTTTATTTTATTTTAATTTCGGTTTCAATTTACGAGCAATAATAAAAAAAATTAATTTTTTTTTATTTCGGTTTCAGTTTACGAGCAATAATAAAAAGAATTAAAAAAATTTAAATTTTTTTTATTTCGGTTTCAGTTTACGAGCAATAATAAAAAAATATTAAATTTTAAAAAATTTTAAATTTTTTTTATTATTGCTCGTAAACTGAAACCGAAATAAAAAAATTTAAATTTTTAAATTTTTTTTATTATTGCACGTAAACTGAAACCGAAATAAAAAAAAATTAAATTTTTAATATTTTTTTTATTATTGCTCGTAAACTGAAACAAACATAAAAAAAATTAATTTTTTTTAAATATATTTTTTATTATTGCTCGTAAACTGAAACCGAAATTTAAAAAATTAATAATTTTTTTTATTATTGCTTGTAAACTGAAACCGAAATAAAAAAAATAATTTTTTTTTTATTGCTTGTAAACTAAAACCGAAATAAAAAAATTAAAAAATAATTTTTTTTATTGCTCGTAAACTGAAACCGAAATAAAAAAAATTAAAGTTTTTTATTTTTTTTGTATTATTGCTCGTAAACTGAAACCGAAAAAAAAAATTAATTTTTTTTTTAATTATTGCTCTTAAACTTAAACCGAAATATAAAAATAATTTTTTTTTATTATTGCTCGTAAATTACTCGTACAAATCTAGAAACCGAAATAAAAACATTCTTTACATATTTTGTTTTAAAAAAATTTTAAAAATTTTTTATTATTGCAAAAATGGTCCTTGTGGTTTGGGCCCAATTGCAGAGGGTATTTTAGTCATTTCAAGTCAACCAAATGGACCAAAGAATGCTAGAAAAAGTGGAAACCAAACCTATGAAAAAAAGCGTTTTTTTGCAATTTTGAATATTTTGACGGACCAAATCTGCAATTTGGCCAAACCACAAGGACCATTTTTTGCAATTTACTCTTTGATTTATACAACTAAATGTATATCATATTTTATTTGACAAAAACTGTTATGACATATTTTGTTTCGCGCATAAAGAAATGTTTAGTTGTTGTATAATGATCTTAGTTGTTGTATAAACAGTTTCTATATGTCAATGATACAACTGGTAAAAGGTAACAATAGAAATGATTATTTGGTTGTTGTAGTTTTGTGAACGAAACGGGCTAATTAGGTTCTCTAGAATTACATCAATAATGCACTGTTGTTGTTTAAAACCATTTACACTAAATTACTAAAGTTTCACAATTTCTCTACGATGCTAATATGCATTAATTAATAATTACATCATATGACCACTTGTTGGGAGCTGTAAGTAATAGAAACTGTTCGCATTATACATTTGAGCTAATCATTATATCTATTTGAAGTTCTGCAATGTTATGAAACTCTGCACCCTGTGGCGTGTGGAGTTTTTGAAAAGACTTTTTGGAATAAGTAACTGAAGGTCATTAGACGATACTACTGAATTTAATTGAATATATAAATAATATTCTATATATTATAATAGTATATATAGTATATATCAATCTTGAAGAATCCAATCAATCTTCACTTAATGCAGAATTATTTATCTTTGGTTAGAAAAGAATCTGACCAAAAACTTGGAAACCTCCGTCAGATTTATTATAGTTTATTTGACTTATTAATGGATTAAATAGTATTTCTTAGTGCATACATGTAACGTATAGTCCTGACATGAATTATTATATTTGCTAGTAAATATTCTTCAAAGATCATTGAGTTTTATTTTGTATAGACGTGATTTCGAAAATCAAGGTTTGAATATAACTAATTTTTTTTTTTGATTCAGGGATGACTTAATCATTTAGGAATGCTAACGTTGTGTATGAAGAATATCAATAGACCACTATGGCTTTAGATGGCTGACTACCACCATGTTTCCAAAGCCTTGCAATATATGTTCTGTCAATTCGAAAGCTTAGAATATTTTTTTAGAAAACGTGCACATATGTTATAATGAATTTTATAATACTATTGTTTTTTATTTGTATTTTATTTAATATCAAATTTTGTATATGATATTTATATTGTTGGTTTGTTATAAATTTAGACATCATATAACGTTTATGTTCCTGGTTTTAAAATGTAACATTATAGAACGAACACCTAGAAAACTTATATTTAACCACCTTAAGCAAAACACATTGAAGTTTATTAAATTGTATAAACACATGTAAAATCACATTTGAAAAAAAAAGCACATTTCTGTTATCTAAATTTACATATATAGCGTTGTTAATTTTTTAAAAACATGTACGCCAAAAAAAATTATAAAAAAAAATATTTTTCAAATCCAAAAAATAAAAGCTAAACAAAAAAAAAAAAGAAAAAACAACGTTTTTTTGTTTAAAAAAATAGAAAAAAAGAAAAGTAAAAAAGTGGTGACTAATATACCATTTCATTTAAGATGAAAACATTAATAGTTTACTAAATTTTTGATATTGGTTTATAAAGTTCTGTAAATATCTCACCTAAAATGGGTTTTCAATATAAAACGCGCCTCATATATTATATAAAGAATTATATAGGGGAAGAATCAAGTGAGAAGGAAAACTAAAATAAAAAGAATAAGATAGGAATTCTATGCCGAACACATATTAAAAAAAGGAAGATAATTTCAAGGGAGGTGCTCACATTTTTTATTTTTTTTTTTAAGTGCATCTGAAATGTGTGATTGTGGTTTCGTCCTTATCATTCTATTTTAAAAACTATTCTTCTCATTTCATCCTACCTCTATATATATGTGTATATATAATGTGTATAGATAAATAATATATGTATAATATATGAATATATGTATATTTTAGTATACTAATATATATATATATAGTACATATAATAACATATAGTTTAAAATATTATATTATATAAGTAGGATCCGGTGAGAAGAAAAACTATATCATTGAGAAAAATAAAAAGATTTCGAGCCCAACTACATTTTAAAAAAATAGGAAGAAATATTATTAATTAGAGATCATAACAATTTTTGTAGTGCATTCTAAAATGTGTGGATTGTTGTTTTCTTCTATCATTCTCATTTTAAGTTTCTTCTTCTTATTATCCCTAACTCTAATATATAAATATATTATATATATATAATATATAATATATATCATATATTATATTATATATATATATGATATAATAGTCACGTGATATTAATACAATAGTGGTTGGGGTTTAGGGTTTTTTTGGTATGAAAGGTTTATTGATAGAGGTTTAAGTTTTTGGTAACGATTTTAAATTTTAGGTTATATATCACCATCTGTGATATTATACCTAGTACTATTCCCCGGCAGCGGCGCCAAAAACTTGATGCGGTTGTCGTAAGGGACTTCTACAAGAAGTTTTACAACTCCCTAGGCAGTGTACCTAACCGTTGTAGTGTAGTATAGGCAAGGCTCGGGGGTTGTTATCGTTCTCTAGGGGAATAGCACTGTGAAGGCCGGATCGAATGTTCACTAAGGTCTAAGGGTTGAAGGAAGATTCTTTTTGTGTTTTTATATTTAATGAAAGCAAGTAAATTCTGGTTTTAGAGAGGTTTTGGTTTTAAGCTAATTAATTACTAATAAACTAAATAACAATTATACAATGAAGCGTATTCACCTGGGATGCACTACTCCTTGCTAGCTATCCAATTCTACCTATTGCTTTGTCACACTTGAGATGTAATGTGTAAGTATTTCCTAATTCATGAACGGATTACACGAACCCGCCGTCTATGTAATATTCCGTTAGGGCAATGCACAAGTAAGGTAGTATGAAGACTATTACAAGGCCCCTAAGAGTATATTACATGCAATTGAAATATCTTAAGAGGGATCAACCATATAAGGGGTAAGGTAGTATGAAGACTGTTACCCATGGTATCCTTTCTACACAATCACGTTTCCCTAGACATATCAACAGCGATACAGACAAAAGCTGGTTTTCTAGAGCCTAACGCACACATCCATCAACAAGAAGCAATAGGAAACAAGAATTATAAACTATAATCAATTAGACTCATTGAATCTGTCACAAACAACAAGATCTAATCAATTAATGACAAGGTTCATGCATTCCCAAATAAATACTAGATGAATTAGCCAAGCATACTTAAGCAAGAGAAATCATAATCAACAAAAGGAATTAAAGACATGAATTAAGATAGATATGATAATCAAACCATTAAAGATGTTTATGGACTGAATTAGGTCTTCTAAGTTGCTGGAAAAACACCTACTCAAACCCTAGAATCGGACTTAGGGTTGAGGGCTTAATAAAAACAAAGTTATGAGGTTGTATTTATAGGCAAAACCCTAACCGACCTTCATGACGGCGTCACTAATAACATGTGACGCTGTCATCGTGAAATTTTTCGCATAGTTGTAGATTTTCTCGTTCTGAACGCGTGGGCTGTTGAATCGTCAAAATCCGAGTTCGTATGAAGGAGTTATGATCAAAACAATATTTGGTACTTCACGCCCGCGTTAAATGGTATTCTTAATCTCGTGACACCGAATCTTCTAGAGTTCCTTTAGGTTGTCCATGTTCTGACGACTTCACCAATGTACTGACGTCGTCGCTTCGTAAATCATGACGGCGTTGCTTTATGCTTGTGACGCCGTCTCCACGCTCTGTAAGCATAATCTTCAAGAGATTTTGGTGTACGTCCGTAGTCTTGTCCATTTCTTCTTTAAATGAGTCCAAGTTACGTGTATTTCCTCCAAATGCTTTTTAAATGCTAAATACCTGAAAAGGAACGATTAAGTACCTATTTTGGGCATAAATGCACGATTTAGGGGGTTAAATGACCCCGAAAAAGTGTATAAAATGACACCTCATCAAATACCCCTACACTTGGGATTTGTTTGTCCTCAAGCAAATGGGCTTTTCTACCTAGACAATAGCAGTATTAGGGTCATTTAACCTACTCTTCAAAGTATTTTACAACACAACCTTCTAGACCTCGTAATAACAGCACTGAAAGTATATACTAGCACCTCACATAAGTGTTTGGGATTATCTCTTTCACTCGGGTGTATAATAAATTATAACATAATTGGGAAACAAAAAATCAACACTCATTACCTATCATAGCATATAAATTACCATAGGCTTGGTAAAGGATCAAACCTCCACCGCTAGGCGCAAACATTATTCATTACTATCTAAGAGGTCTTTTTAAAGGGTTGTGGGGTGTAGGTGTAAGATAACGTATAATGGAAACGAAAACGGATAGGATGAATTTGGGTGGCTTTGGTAAATTTGGAGTGGAATGGTTAGCTAATTATTTACACGAATACATGTTGGTTTGGTTGCTAAGCCAAGAATCAGACAAAGATATACAAACTCTACACAACTCTACATCAATCTCTTTCTTTTTCTTTTCTGTTTTTCTTTTTTTTAATAATACAATACATCACAACATGGGGTTTATAACATGTACCCCTACACTTGAGCTTTTACATACTCGATATTTGCAATCTAACTAATGACCTGATTTGAGGTGGATCAAAATAACATGGGGATCAATAAACAAACGTATAGGGGTATTGACTTAATTTTTCTTCCCTATTCTTCCGCGAAATAAATACTGCTATGAATCCCAATCGTCCCAAAACAGTATTTACAAGGATAAAGACTTAGCAAATAATTAACTTGGGTTAAAACAATAATGTACTAAAAGCGAGTACATACAAGGTAGGCTAAGGCGATTTGGGTGTAACGATTGGTTTAAGGGTGACAATGCTCTTCATTAATAGTCCGGCTTAACCAGAAAATTACGAGAACCGTGAAAAAGGATAGGCTCGGAGGGTTGTACTAGGGTATCCTGCACTAAAGGTGAGTGCATGGCAAGGGTGTGGGATAGTTACATGATCGGTGTGACCATAATAACAATTACAGGTTTAAAACATGGGTTAATCCTAATGTCTCTTATCAAGCAAATCCTAATACTCACTATGCGGTCTCGGGATGCATCACAATAACAAGTTCTAGAATTTAATATACTATCGGTACACTCATATAATTTAATACCGATCTCAATGCTCTAGAAAAGGCGACAAAGACCACACGTACACATCCGTAACGACAGAATAGATACATATGACTGCTCACTCCTTAACTCGAGAAAGCTAAAGGTATAGACTATCTTGGGTATCAATAATAGATACCCAAATTCCTATAGATCTAAAGGCGAACCTCACATTTTTTGGGTGGAATTCTGAGGGTTTTTGTGCTAGTCATACACTTTCCAATCCATGAGATGCTATTAATACTCAGTTTTCGTCGGTAATTGTCATAAAAAGATTTAAATTTGGGTCAAAATTACCTTTTATGCTATGTTTCGATATATTACCCATCATTTTTAGGACAAAGCAAATGGCAAATGAAAGAATAGTTTCTAAGGCTTATTTTCCCCCTACACTTAAGTTGAACATTATCCCCAATGTTTTATAAAAGTACCTGTAAAAACGAATTAAAGGGAAAAGAAAACAAGTAAAAGAAACTAGTACTCCCCTGGTTTGCTCAATAATGGAGAAGAAACATGCGATAACTGGTTAAATCGTCCTCCAATAATCATCCAATGAAACTTCCTAAAAACTTCCAAGTTTCTTCTCATCAATTATAACCTGTAATCAAAGACAAAGACAACTACAACTACACCAAGCATAAAGTCCACGGGTGAATGATAAATACAACCTCATTAACTAAGTTTAGACTCTATGAAAGCAGTAAAGATAGGATGAGAGAATTGTTAAACTCGTGGTTTTGCAGGTTTATAAAAGAATTACAACTTTCTTTAGTGTTGTACAAGTTTTATTTTCAAAAATACTTAAAATTTTCGAGTTTTCCTGTAACTGGGCGATTGACGCCGTCAGGAATATCCTGACCCCGTCACAAGTGTCGCGGTGACGGCGTCGCGTGTAAATCGTGACGCCGTCTCCACACTCTGTGAAAACTCATTCTTCATTTTTGATGAAAAAAATTCCTGCACTCATTCTTATAAGTTATTTTCCTGTACTAAATGCTGCATTACAACCTGAGAATTAACAATTCAATCATATGACTCAAAACTGACGCGAATTAATCTAAACAATTTATTTTAAATGTTTAAATTTGGTTCTAAAAACCAGATATTTCCCCTACACTTATTTTGTTGCAAAACACCTTTGATTGCAAATAAGACAAAGTCACAAACAAACAAAGCATGATTACAAACTAATTCAAACATAATAAAACAAAATAAAGAATTAAAACACACGAGACACTCCTAATATGTGGGAAAATAATAGATTGGGTTACCTCCCAATAAGCGCTTGTTTTTGTTCGAGTCACGAGCCTGACTCTACGCTTATTTGACGCGCAAAAGCTAGGTCTCCCCTACACTTAAGGTCAAGTACGGGTGATAGTAGTGATACACACCATTTCGATGGAGGTATGCCACATGGGGTGAAGGCGGTGTGTGAATGGTCAAGGGTTTTACTACCTTCATCCTAAAACTACCCGGACTATATGGGTTGATGGGATCTAAGGGTGAAAAATTGAGTAAAAGTAGAGGCTCCGGTTCATCAACACTAGGAAATCCCTTAGAACTAAGAAAGAGGTCATGAGTATTAGTGTTTAAGCCTAGATCCTCTAGTTTCATGTGGTCCAAAGGTTCTACCTCCACTAGGATTCCTATAGTCTATTCTACTTCTTCCGGGTAAGTCACGGGCGGTATGTATAACTCAATTAATGGGAGAACTTGTGGGGTGCATTATGGGCTCGGATTATCCACCTTATCCTTCATCGTATCTAGATCACCTATGGGCTCATCATCTAACCATGTCATACACTTAGGCATCTTAACCATAACTATATCACATTCTAAATCTTTGTTATACGTTCTCTTAGGTTGTGACTTAGGCAATTCTATCATGTCATCTAACTTACGGGTCATGGCTATGGAGCTCTACTCAAAAGTTTGATGCAATTGGTTACTTTTTCTAAGGGTCTCACCAACAAAAGTTGATCCTAAACATGAAGGTTGTTCATATGAATACATCCTAGGTGAAGGCTCATATGGTTCTTTAATTTCACTAGGCGAGGCATTTTGTGTGCGACGATATTCTACTCCACCATTCATTATTTTATATATTTCCTCAAGATTCTCTAAGTCGCTTTTAAAATCTTCCGGATATTTTTCATGGTAATATTCTATGAAGCACTTAAAATTGTTCTTCCGTTAACCACTCAAGTGTGATTTCATCCGCCATGGTGACGAATGACATATTTACGAACAACTACACAAAGAAGAGATAAACTAAAAGAAAGCTACTTGACAAGAAATTAAATCTCACTTGATAGGAATCTTGTGAGTAGACCTAAGCTAGATAGAATCCGAAACCTATGCTATTCCCCGGCAGTGGCGCCAAAAACTTGTTGCGGTTGTCGTAAGGGACTTCTACAAGAAGTTTTACAACTCCCTAGGCAGTGTACCTAACCGTTGTAGTGTAGTATAGGCAAGGCTCGGGGGTCGTTATCGTTCTCTAGGGGAATAGCACTGTGAAGGTCGGATCGAATGTTCACTTAGGTCTAAGGGTTAAAGGAAGATTCTTTTTGTGTTTTTATATTTAATGAAAGCAAGTAAATTCTGGTTTTAGAGAGGTTTTGGTTTTAAGCTAATTAATTACTAATAAACTAAATAACAATTATACAATGAAGCGTATTCACCTGGGATGTACTACTCCTTGCTAGTTATCCAATTCTACCTATTGCTTTGTCACACTTGAGATGTAATGTGTAAGTATTTCCTAATTCATGAACGGATTACACGAACTCGTCGTCTATGTAATATTCTGTTAGAGCAATGCACAAGTAAGGTAGTATGAAGACTATTATAAGGCCCCTAAGAGTATATTGCATGCAATTGAAATATCTTAAAAGGAATCAACCATATAAGGGGTAAGGTAGTATGAAGACTGTTACCCATGGTATCCTTTCTACACAATCACGTTTCCCTAAACATATCAACAGCGATACAGACAAAAGCTGGTTTTCTAGAGCCTAACACACACATACATCAACAAGAAGCAATAGGAAACAAGAGTTATAAACTATAATTAATTAGACTCATTGAATCTGTCACAAACAACAAGATCTAATCAATTAATGACAAGGCTCATGCATTCCCAAATAAATACTAGATGAATTAG
Source organism: Tanacetum coccineum (assembly GCA_026074375.1). Taxonomy (NCBI): domain Eukaryota; kingdom Viridiplantae; phylum Streptophyta; class Magnoliopsida; order Asterales; family Asteraceae; genus Tanacetum; species Tanacetum coccineum. The sequence continues at coordinate 18,576 of BQNB010035324.1, read as the reverse complement.
CCAAGCATACTCAAACAAGAGAAATCATAATCAACAAAAGGAATTTAAGACATGAATTAAGATAGATATGATAATCAAACCATTACAAGATGTTTATGGATTGAATTAGGTCGTCTAAGTTGTTGGAAAAACACCTACCCAAACCCTAGAATTGAACTTAGGGTTGAGGGCTTGATAAAAACGAAGTTATAAGGTTGTATTTATAGGCAAAACCCTAATCGACCTTCACAACGGCGTCACCAATAACATGTGACGCCATCACCGCGACATTTTTTGCGAAGTTGTATATTTTCTCGTTCTGAACGCGTGGGCTGTTGAATCGTCGAAATCCGAGTTCGTATGAAGGAGTTATGATCAAAACAATATCTGGTACTTCACACCCGCGTTAAATGGTATTCTTAATCTCGTGACACCGAATCTTCTAGAGTTCCTTTAGGTCGTCCATGTTCTGACGGCGTTACCAATGTACTGACGCCGTCACTTCGTAAATCATGACGGCGTCGCTTTATGCTTGCGACGCCGTCTCCACGCTCTGCAAGCATAATCTTCAAGAGATTTTGGTGTAGGTCCGTAGTCTTGTCCGTTTCTTCTCCAAATGAGCCCAAGTCACGTGTATTTCCTCTAAATGCCTTTCAAATGCTAAATACATGAAAAGGAATGATTAAGTACCTATTTTGGGCATAAATGCCCGATTTAGGGGGTTAAATGACCCCGAAAAAGTGTATAAAATGACACATTATCACTGGTTGATGTCTGGATATAAGGGCTTAGCTTTCAGTGAGGCAACTTCTGCTTCAGCTTTTGCTTTTGCTTGTTCCAGCTCTTCCTTCTGAGACTAAATTAAGTGAACCTGAGCCATTAACTCTTGAATTTGAGATGATTTTTGGAGATGGAGGGGGTGGGACTAAAGTGTCTTTAGGTACATCATAATAAGTGGCTTCAGTGTCTTTATCTTTTGCAATTTCCTCTTCCTCTTCATTTTCATATGAAACAATGATTGGCTCATCTGGTAGGGAGTTAGGAGTGAAGAAGGCAGATCTTGTGTCTTTCAAGATCTCTGATAAATCCTCCAGCTTCACTTTAAGTGAGATGTCATCAGCTCTAGATTCCTCATTTGCACCTGAATCAGTGTGGGCAGTTTTTAACCCATCTCTAGCAAATTTGGTTTTATCTACAAGAACACTTGGATTAGACCCTGCAAATATGTGATCAAATGAGTAGTTTTTGGTTCCTTCATCCATACCCTATTTTTAAGATATGGAATCCTTAGGAGCGGATATTCCAAGATCTGCTTCAGTTGTGAAATCTGCTAAAGCATCATGTCCTAATGCAGACTTAGAGTGCAAATGAAAGAAGCTAAATAAATAGGTTCGATAATAATAAATGCAGATATACCACTACTAAGTTAAGGGTGTGCTCCTTCTTCACTGGTGGCCCCTAAATATGTTGGGCCACCATCTGCTTGTTGTGCCTATTTATGCATTTCACCAACCACTAGTGTGGGAGGTGAAAGATGGCTTGGGCTTTTGTCCTTGGCCGAACTGGACTTAGTTTCCTTTTTTGATTGGCCGGTTTGGGATTTGGATGCCTTAGTTATGGACTCAGATGTTTGTTTTAAATATTGTTTTCTTCTGAGTCTACTTTTAGCTTCAGGCTTTTTGCCTTGGGGAACCTCCTCAGTTTGTGAGGAAGGTTTTGGAGCTTTGGAGTCCACATGCACATCTAGGCTGCAGATGGCCTTCATGTGGTCAGTGAAGGGAGGTTCTTCAGGTTTGTTTGGCTTCAGTGTCAAGTTGTGAACACTGAAGACCTGAGTGGGGTTTATGGTGAGCTCTTTATTTTCATATTCAGGAATCATATGTTCTAGTAGAAGAGATAGAAACCTAAGATAGGGAACAATCTTTTCCATAGTCTTCTTGTTCAACTTATGTATCAGATCCTCCCATATTGATTTGGCATAATCTACCTGCACCCCATTGGCCAGACAATACAAGATAGTGGCATCTTTATTGGATATTTGATCTAGGCCACCTGTTTTCCCACCTAAACACTGAATGATTTGACCCATCAGTAACCTCTACCTGGGAGGAAGACAACTCTTTTTTAGAGTTCCCTTTGCCCCAATATCCCCTATTGTATCCTATTGTTGCAAACCATGGTCGTACTGTTATTATAGAGGGTGGGGGAACATACATACTTGAGTGTGGTAGGTATTGTGCTCTAAGAGCATTTTGAAAAGTGGTAACACATATTTATCCTTTAATTCCACCTGTCGGAGTGGATACCCACACCTTAGAGTCTGTTAAGGTCTTTGCCATATACCAAAATTCACTCAGGTACTTTTGTATTGAGTTAGGGCTCTTGTAAATGCTTCCTTTAGACAACATTTGTAAATGAAGTCTAACACATCCTTAAAGTATTCTTGGTTAGGGTGTGAGGGATATAGAAGTGCGACTTCATTGTTGGTGGTGAAGGCAATCTCCTCAAATGTGAACTCAACCTGAATAGCAGGTAAGAAAGGGTTTGGGCTTTTAGGTTTGTCAAGAGTGACAAGTTCTTCTTTGGGAGTGATTTCAAATGATGAGGGGTTTTGTGAGGATGATTCGGCCATTATGGATAGTTAGGGTTTTAAAGTTTTGATCTGGTTCAAGGTGTGTGTATTGTTTGTTCTTGATGAATTTGTGAGTATGTGATGTTGATTGGTTTGTTATGATTTATATGATTGATGAAATTATAAAATTTCCTTTAAGAAATTGTAATTAGCATTTGAGGTTATAAAGTTATGGGAATATTTAGGGTTTGTTTTCAACATGTGTGCCAAACTTTGTATTAAATGAAAGTCAGCAAAGCATGCATCTAACACCTAGAACAGTGAACAGCCGTCTATTCAACTGAAAAAGTAGGTGAGAGAAAGATGATGTGGTCATTCTAACTATTGGACTTCCTCTTTTAATATTTTTTTAAAATTAAACAACTTCCTTAGGAATGAAATTATTTTGATAAAATAATATTACTTTTGATCGTCACATTTGTTTTTAAAAAAACTAACCTTTAGATTGATATTTGAAAAAGCTAGACTAGGTTCAGGTTTGGTGTTTATGTCATGCTGAAATGATTATTGTAATCTTCATCATCATCAGTCTTCTAGCGAAGGCGACAAAACCACAAGTGCTCATACAAATCCATAAATGAGACATATGTGATTGCTTAGTTACTTCACTCGAGAGATAGCTAAAGATTTAGATAAAATTATTTATTGAAACTGAACTGAAGAAAATACATTCGGTTTGTTCAGTTCTTGACTTAACCAATATCTATGCTCCAGCGAAGGCGACAAAACCACACATGCTCATGCAAATCCATGAATGAGACATATGTGATTGCTCAGTTACTTTACTCGAGCAAGTTAAAGGTTGTATGCAAAAACTAAACTGTCATTTAACAAGAAAGTTTGTTCAGTTTTGGATGAAAGTGCTGGAGCTTCAGTTTTCTTCAGGCAGTGCTGAAGCTTCAGGTTTTGAATCAATGTTCAGCATACCTAGTTCAACGATCAATCTTTTGAAAGTTGGCTCATCCAAGGGCTTGGTGAAGATATTAGCAAGTTGATATTAAGTGGGAATGAAATGTAATTCAATGTCCCCTTTGAGAACATGATATCTGATAAAGTGATATCTGATATCAATATGCTTTGTTCTTGAGTGCAGAACTGGATTGTTTGAGATTGCAATAGCACTAGTGTTATCACAAAATGTGGGTACCTTTTCATATATGATGTCATAGTTAGTGAGTTGACTTTTCATCCATAGTATGTTGGCACAACATCCAGCGACAACTACATATTCAGCTTCAACAGATAACATAGCTACGGATTGCTGCTTTTTAGCACTCCAGCACACAAGTTTGCCTCCTAGCAACTGACAAGCACCTGAGGTGCTTTTCTGTCCATGTTGCATCCAGCATAGTCAGAGTTTGAGTAACCTTTTAGGTCAAAACCTAAACATTTTGGATACCATAGACCAAGACTAGGAGTACCTTTTAGGTACATGAAAATTCTCTTAACAATAATAAGGTAGGATTCTTTAGGATTTGCTTGATATCTTGCACAGAGACAAGTAAGGAATTGAATGTCAGGTCTGCTTGCAGTTAGATACATTAGTGATCCAATCATACATCTATACTGATTCTCATTTACAGATTTGCCACTGAAATCAGGTCCTAAGTTATTAGGGGGTACCATTGTAGTCTTCACTGATGAACCATTTGTGTCATACTTTTTCAACAGATCCTTAACATATTTTTCTTAGTTGATTGAAATGCCTCTTTCAGATTGCCTAATCTGAAATCCAAGGAAGTAAGTGAGAACACCCATCATGCTCATTTCATATCTTTGAGTCATCAGTTTTGCAAACTGTTTGCACAATTTTGTGCTGGTGGACCCAAAGATAATGTCATCAACATAGATTTAAACCAAAATTACATCAGTTTGAGTTTTGTAGATAAACAGAGTGTTGTCTATCTTGCCTCTTACAAACTTGTGTTCAATGAGAAAGGTTAAGAGAGTCTCATACCATGCTCTTGGAGCTTGTTTAAGTCCATAAAGAGCTTTGTCTAGTTTGCAGACATGGTTTGGAAACTCATTGCTCTCGAAACCTAGAGGTTGTTTGACATAAACTTCTTCTTTTAGTTTACCATTGAGAAATGCACTTTTGACATCCATTTGATAAAATATGAAGTTCATGTATGTGGCAAAGGCAAGAAAGATTCTGATTGCTTCAAGCCTTGCAACTGGAGCAAATGTCTCGTCATAATCTATGCCTTCTTGCTGATTGTAGTCTTGAGCCACAAGTCTTGCCTTATTTTTGATGAAAATTCTAGTTTCATCTCTTTTATTTCTAAAAACTTATTTTGAGCCGATTATGGTTTTACCACAAGGAGCAAGAACTAATGTCTAGACTTTGTTTCTGGCAAATTGGTTTAGTTCATCTTGCATGGCATCAACCCATCCAGGATGCTTTAGTGCTTCAGAAACCTTTTTAGGTTCTTCTTCAAAGAGAAAATCTACAAAGAGACATTTATGAGCTGAAGCAACACTAAGTTGTTTGGCCATGGCTCTTGTGAGCATTCCATCCCCTGGATTACCAATGATATTGACCAGCTCAATGTGTTTGTCTTAAGACCATCTATCTTGAGGAGCTGGAGTGACCATTGATGGAATGGGTAAGGGTGGAGTTGGGATTGGAATTGTATTTTGTGCTGAAGTATCCTCTTCGCTTGGAGAGGATAAGTGTTCAGAGATCTGAATGTATCCAGTGTTTAGGAGATTATCAATGATTTTTTCATCATTGGTGTGATTGGAATGTTCAGAATGATCATCATTTAAGATTTCATCATTTTGAACAAATTGATCATTTTGATCATTGTGATCATCTTGATCAATTTGACCATTTTGGTCAGATGAAACTTCAGTTTCAAGAGCAACTGGTTTAGGATATTCATAGGGTTCTATGAAGGACACATCATTGATGTTTGTTTGATACCTTTGAGAAGGTTTATAAGGATGCAGATATTCATCAGGTGGATATCTTTCTGTTTCAGCAATGTTGATGTTGTCAACTGAAGGTTTTAAGAATTTGATAGCATTAGGGCTTTCATCAAATGTGATGTGATAGGTTTCTTCAGTTTGTTGTCTTCTAGTGTTGAAGACTCTGAAGGCCTTGGAAACAAGTGAGTATCCAAGAAGATAACCATCATCAGCTTTTTCATCAAATTTTTCTAAGTGCTCTTTATGATTGTAGATGTAAACTGGACATCCAAAGACATGAAGAAAACTGATGTTTGGGATTCTCTTACAAAAAATTTCATAAGGAGTTTTGAGATGTCTTTTCATAATGGTGGATCTGTTTTGAGTGTAGCATGCAGTGGCTACAGCTTCAATCCAATATTGTTTAAAAAAGACAGATCCCGAAAGCATTGTTCTTGCAACTTCTATGAGGGTTCTATTTTTACTCTCAGCAACACCATTTTGTTCAGGTGTGTAGGGAGAAGAGAAATTTTGAGAAATCCCTTTTTCATCATAGAAGTTTACAAGAATGTTATTTCTGAATTCAGTACCATTGTCAGTTCTGAGTTGTTTGACTTTGATGTCATTTTGATTTTCAACTCTTTTGATGAAGGACATGATGGTTTCAGGTGCTTGACTTTTCTTTTTCAAGAAGTATACCCAGGTGTACCTTGAGTACTCATCAACAATGATAAGGGTGTACTTTTCATGGTTAATGGACCTAGGAGTTACAGGTCCAAATAAGTCCATGTGAAGAAGATGAAGACATTTCTTGATAGAAAATGTCTGTTTTGTTTTGAAACTGGCTCTCTGATGCTTTCCCTTTTCACATGATAAACATGGTTTGTCCTTTGAGTAGACAAGTGAGGGAAGACCAATAACAAGATTTTGTTTTGCCAGTTTGTTGATTGTTTTGAAGTTTAGATGAGCAAGTCTTTTATGCCAAAGCCAGTTGAGATTTTCAGAAGCTTTGGCAAAGAAGCACGATTCTTGAGCAAAAGATGTCATGTCAAGAACATATACATCTTGATACGTCGGATAATATATACTAATATATAATATTTCAACAAGAGCAATTAAGAAAATTCCCTAAGGAAAATTCACTCTTTAAAATATATATATAATATATATAATATACGTATCTTTACCGGGAAGTATGATTTCCCGGGTCGTTTTCCCAATGATTTGAGAAATTGAAACCTCGCTTGTTATTGGATACTGATTTGAATGGGTTCGAATATTGATTGGGTTTTCTATAACTACTAATTAAAAACAATTAAAGCGCTTAACAAATACGGAAAACAAATAAAATGCGACAATTAAGCAAGTAAACTAAATTTAACTCCTAAAAATGTAAACTAAATTTCTAAACCCTAGATAGGACAAAAGAAAATTTTAGGAAAAAGAAAAACATTTTTTTTGATTATTTTTGAATTTATTATGAATTAAAAACTAAATTAATCTAATTAAATCTTAAAAAATAGCAAATTAAGTACTAAAAATTTGGAAAAATGATTTTTAAGCTTAGAAAAGTCTAAAATATTATAAAAGCAAAGAAAACTATTTTTAACTATTTTATTATTAAAATCCTATTTTTTAAATTTTAAAATAAAAGCTCAAAAATGAAATTTAAGATCTAAAAAGTGTAAAAATGATTTTACTGGATGTAAACCTAAAGCTATTTTTTATAAAACTAAAAACTATTTTTTTGTATTTTTCTGAAACTTTTTTCTATTTTTTATTGATTTTATAAGATTTTAACTTTCGAAAATTGATTAAAAATAAAATTTAAGCTGGAAAAATCTAAAAAAATCAGGGTAAGTCTTAAACACTAGCAGGAACTCAAGAAAAATAAGAAAAACCAAATTGCTAAACGATTAAGCCCTCAAATGAGCTTATATAGCTACGGCTTATTTATAAAAAGAGAAAATGAAAACGTGTACTAGTATTAAATGTGGGGGATAGATACTGGATGAGCTATTGAAGCAAATGGTTAACACGTTGGGACTATAACTGAGAGGTCGTGGGTTCGAGGGTGGGCAACCCCAACTTTTTTTATTTTTTTTTATTTTTGACTTTTATGGAAAACTAAATAATAAGATTTATAGAGGACACGAAAATAAGCTATATTAATAAAAGGGACTTAAGCTGAAACTAACTAATAAGCTCTAAAACAGCTTATCAAAGTTGCTGTCACAGAAAGTGGGCTTTTGCTCTTAGTTTTACTTATAAGCTTGTAAAAAGCTCAAAATAAGTTCAAACTAAAAAAAAGTGTTCTAGAAAGCTTATAAGTTGCTTAATCTAAGAATGAAAAGAATCCTAAGCTAGAAACACTTAAAGTTAGCTAAAATTGAAGGTGAAAATGCTAAACTTAATAAATTTAGGCAAAAAGCACAAATCCATATAAGCTCAAAAGTTCATTAATCTATTTCTGATTAAGAGCTTTTACAAACTAGCTTAAATACTTATTGACTATATAACTAAATCATTAAATCAAATTTTTAAGACTATAAATCAAAATTTTAAGCACTAATCCTAATCCTGCTATTTTTGGCTTTTTAAGTTTTTGAGTGATTTTTGACAGCAAAATTAAGCTAAGAAAATAAGCTAGAAAATAAGATTTAAGACTTAATCTATATTAAGCTACAACTAATCTAAATCTTCCAAATCTAACTTATGAAAACTCATTTCCTATTGTTTTTAACTAAAACCAAAGCTGTCTCAAAAAGATTTGCACAAAACTTTTGACTTTTGAAAGTCAAAGTGGCTTATGCCAAACACCCCTTTACCATTTTGACAGAATTGACTTTAAACTAAAATTGCAAATCTATCTAATAAGCACTAACTACCAGATTATTTTTAGCTTATAACAACCCTAACTAACACGAATTAACAACTGATTAAGCATTAATCTAAGATTTAAACTTATTTTCTATTATTTTTGGTAGGTTTTTAAGACACTTATATTAAAGACTATGATCTAAACTAAGAAAATCAAAAACAGATAAAAAACTATGATTTTTAAGCTAGTTAAAACACAAATAAGCACTAAATAGCAAATTAAATAAGCAAATAAGCAGATCTAAGTTTAGAAAGCTATAAAACTGATATTTAAGGAAAGCAATTAAGGGAAAACTTACAATGCCTCTAGCTAAACAAGAGGAAACCAATATGGCATCTACTAAGTCCTTGGGGATCCTTCACTTTTAGATCCCCCTTCCATAAGCTTAAATCCAACAAATTCCATGGTAAATGTAAGTTAAACTATTTTAAGGTTTAGAAAAGTTTATTTCTGAATTGATTAAACTCTATTTCAGCTTATAGACTAAAAGAGCTTATTTAGAGCTTATTGAGAAAATTTGGCTAATTTAGAGAGCTTAAGAAAGAGACTTGGAGAAATTAAGAACAACTGAATTTCATTAATAAAAAGCTTGCTTACAATACTTTAAAAGGAAAATTACAAGATTAAAAACAACATTAAGCTAGGAATTTAAAATTTAAGCTAAAACTAAATTAAAGTTACGTGTGGGAGTGTGGAGAGTGAGGCTCTATTTATAGCCATTTGGTGAAGCTTCCAGACCCTCTTGCCTTGCTCTCCAATCTTTCAATCTCAACCCTTGAATCTTTTAATCATTTCCAAATGATTAATAGCCGTTTGATCAAATTGTGTGCAATCAAGGATTGCCAAGCTGTCATTCCTTGATGTGACAGCTTGTGCTTCTTTTGAGAGAGAGTCTAGTACAAAACCTACATATACTTGTGCTTTCACCATTGCTGACGTGGCCTAGAGCTTGAGTGAGGTTAAGTAGAGCTTGGAGATGACTAATTTGTCCTTGCCATTTGGTTGTAGAGCACTTGAATAGTCGTCCGTACCTTTTAATTTCAAAAAGCCCTTTGTTTTACCCTGGCTAGTGAAATGAGAGTGATGATGAATAGTAAATGGTCTTCGCGTCATTTTTATAACTGAATCGGGTTAATTCAGTTTTATCTTTGACGTATTAGCACAATTGGCCCCTCTCTTTCTTTTCTTTCTAGTTATAAACTAGTTTTAAAAATTGCAAAACTGGCCCTTGTAGTTTATAAGAAGGTAAATGGGCTAGGGTTTTGGGCTTAAGGATCCGGGTAAGGCCCATTTGGGTTTAGGGACCATCTATGAATTTTTCTGAAAGTTGAGGGGCTTAAGTGGAATATTTTGGGTCTTGTTGACTTTTGTTGACCATGATTTGACCACTTTGACTGAGGGTTTACTGGCTCGGCATGATTCTTTGGCTTCTTTTTGTACTCTTCTGATTCTCGTGTCCGTGCTTTCCCTTTTTGACTGTTTTTCTCGTGATTTTTGATATATCCATATCCGCACACCACAAACCACAAATACAAAGCACATTTTTGCCATTTTTTTGGTCAGTTTTGGGTTTTAAATTGGGGTATTTAGGCAATAAATAGATATGTGTATTTACACTTAATCAACTACCCTTGAGGACAAAAGTAGTAAGAAAAATCACACGAAAATATTCTACGTAAGAAACCGGTAAAGTATGATTCCCGGGTCGTTATCCCCAACGAGGAATGCAATTGAAAGTCGAGAGTCGTTTTGATAATCGATGCTTGAATGGAACAAGATTATGATTGGATTTCTAAAACTACGGGAAAATTAAGGCAAACACTTAAAAACAATTAAGACAAAACTAATTTTAACTAAAAACGCAAACCGGGAATCCTAAACGGGACCTTAAAAACCCTAAATTATCAAAATTTAGTCCTAAAATGATCTTTTTGGTTTTTATGAGTCTAAATTAACTAAAATGCTAGGACAAAGAAAACTAGACCAAAAACGAAGGTGACTAGGGCTTAAAAACACTAAAAACGTGAACGGGATTCAATCCCGTTCTTTAAAAAATCAAATTTTGCAATTTTAACCCTACGAAAGCAAATCTAATTTTCCTAAGTCCTAAATGTTAAAAGAAAATTTTCTAAAAAAGAATTATATTTTTTTGACTTTTTTATAATTTTTTATGAATTAAAAACGATTTTAATGAAATTAAATGTTTAAAAATACTAAACTATTTATAAAAATTCTGAAAAAATTAGCAAAAGTGCATTGAACAATGAGGAATCTAATAAAAATAAGCTGGAGAAAACAGCTTATCAAATAAGCTGTGAAATAAGCTAAAAACGGCTTATAAGCTAAAAGGCCTAAAACGTGTATAAAAGATTGATTTTGCAAAACATAACTGAAAAAGTCCCAAGGGCGAGTGGTAGTGTGTGTTGAGTATAAAACGTTTGGTTGAATTGGGGTAGAGGTCTCGGGTTCGAGTCCTGCTCACCCTTGGCTTCCCCCAATTCCCAAATGTTTTTTACTTTTCATTTTTTACAACTTTTTAGAAAAGCACTAAATAAGCAATTTTTACAAAAGCACTTTTTTATAGACCACAAATAAGCACTAAAATAAGCTGAAAAGAGACAGAATAAGCCTAAACTTCACTAAGCCTTAAAAATGCTAACTGTTAAGCAAATTTAAGCTCTAATAAGCAAACCACAAAGAGAAACAAGCTAAGGCAGATGATAAGCTATACCTAAAAAGCAATTTTGAACAAAAACAAGCAACTACAATAAGCTAGAATGACAGTTTACTTAAAAAGCTATAAAACTTAAGGATTTTAAGCTAGAAGGCAAATAAGCTTAAATAAGCTCTAAACTAAAGGGAAATAAGCTAAAGTGACTTAAACTAACCTAATAAGCTATACTAAACCTAAATAAGCAAATGCAATAAGCTAATAATCCTAAATAAGCAAATTAGCTTTTTGGCCAAAATTGATAAGCAAAAAGGCCAAAAGGGACTTTTCTAGCTTAAAAATAAGCTAGAAAAAGGATCCTTATGGCTTAGTGGCTTATACCACTAAAAAGAATGGCCAAAAGCTACAATAAACAACAAAGAAAAATGAGTTTGAAATTCAAATAAGCACTTAAAAAGCTTCATGAAAAAGCTATCTCACACAGATTCAATACTTAGACAAATTTTCTTAAACTTTTGCAATCTTAACAAAACACTACTTTTGAGCTTAAAAATAAGCAAACAAACAGAACCTTATGAACTTATAACCTACAAAAAGATTAAGATTTGACCACAAAGAACAAGAGTCATCAATCAAAAAGAGAGTTTGAAATTCAGGATAAGTCACAATAAGCAATTGAAAAAGCAATTTCTTTAATTTTTTCAATACTTAGCAATTTTTGACAATTTTGGCAAAAACACAAAAATGACAATGCAGGCTATAGAGCTTTGTTTCTAACCTGTTTTAAGACATGCATAAACACAAAAACATAAAAAAAACTCAATAAGCAAAAGCACAATCAAATAAGCAAATAAGATGAGCTTAAAGCTAACAGTTTCAAACAACAAACTCTTAAAACCTTAAAAATGAGATTTAATACTTAAAAACTTAAACAAACTGAATTTTTGAACTAATTTAAGCTAAACTAAACTGACCCAAGAGTAAAAACTCATTTTGACGTTCAAAAACAGTTAAACCAAACACCACTTTAAACACTTAAAATGCCTTTTTTAACTTGAAAACTTAAATTTTTATAAATAAACCCGTAAGACCAGATATCTAACAACAAGCATAATCAAAACATTTATTAAGCACTATTAAGCATATTTAAACAAACTAAAGCACTCAAATAAGCTTAAAACAGATTGTGTAGTTATAAGATCTTTTAAGACAAATTATAAGAAAACTCAAACAAATGATTGTCTCTCTGAGAGAACTATAAAACAATGTTGGGATTATAGGAGATTTGATGAGGACATAATAAAAATAAAAGAAAGAAATTAAGGACTTAAAATCTAGCAGATCAGAATTTAACAAGCTCTCGGTGGTGGAGATAGAAATTATGAAGATTTTGGTCAAAGTTTACAAGATTAAGATTAGGAAAGTATTTAATTAGTTTAAATAGTTTCCTTATCATATTAATTTACTTCCTTTGTAAGTCATGATCTCTCCCTATATAAAGAGATCATAGACATAGGTTTTACAAATAGCAGAGTCGACTGATGAGAGTCGAATAGTAAAAGGTGTGTGTGTGTACACCATAGTTAGATAGTTAGTTGGTGTAGCCCCAAGATTGTGTTTGGGGAAAGAGGAAACGTTTGAATGAAAAACCTTGTTCAATAACAATTGTCTTCATTATATTCCGCTGCATAATTGTTATCATTGTTATTGTTTATCCTAGATATTAGATCTAAACAATCTGAGTCTTAATAACGATCTAAGAGGTCTTAACAGACTCCTCAATTGGTATCAGAGCCTGGTGGCTCGTGATATCTAGGATCTACAAGGTTTTTGGTATCGTGTTCTTGATGAAAAGAATGATCGAATTTTCTGTTTTAGGCGATTGGCTGATTTGGTAAAGATTAGGGTTTTTGCAAACCCTAATTCAATAAAAACAGGATTGGTGATCTATAATGTTCCTACTAGCTTTGGTGAGTTAATCTTTGGATTGATGATGAACCCTAGTATGAATGAATGATGAAGGAAACAAGAGCACAAGAAGATACAAGATTTAGGGTTTACAAAACTCTAATGGTTGAGTTTCTTGTCGTCGTGATAATGGAGCAGCATGTCTTTATGTTTTGACGAGCAAGGTTACAAGAGAAGCTCTATTGGTGGTACATTAAGATTGATAGAAGTTAGTGATTTAACAAATGTTGCTCGACGTTAACTTAATACTGTCAATAAAATGTTTTTACTGCTCGTTTTTGTTAATACTGTTGGCTTCGTGGATGTTTGTACTGCTAAGGTAATTTACTACTGCTCGCATTGAATTCAGTACTGCTTAAAATAGAAGCAGTTTGTTACTACTGTTGTTGGGCGTAATGGAAGTAAGTGCTGCTAGCTTTGGGTTTATAAAAAGTTAATACTGCCAGTTTCATCTGATATCGTACAATGAAGAGAGTTAGTACTGCTAGTTACACTCGATATTAGATGACACACATGGTTTAGATCTCAGACAGAAGTGAAATTATTTCAGTTTATTCTTATTGATTTTATGGCTCGTTTTGGGATTTATTAAAGATGTGATTACGAAGACGATTGATTATCACTTATTTGATGTTGTAGTTGAGTTTCACAGATGCGTGTTCTTATCATACCTTTTAGCAGGAGGTAACTTGTTCGTGCTTATAAACGATGTGACGAAGACTTGACGAATCTAGCAAAGGTGTGTGATTTTTCTTATGGTGCTCAATGCTCACATTTGCTATCACTTAGTATGTGTCTCATAGAAGATGAGGATTTTGTCAAGAGGTTGCGGTCTACTTATACTTTTTGGTCTCAGTATGAGTTTGGAGTCACGTGGATAGTACAAGATATAAGACACAAGTTTGGGATATTCTACTTCTTCATCAAATTCGTTATACTCAGTTTTCTTCATCAGTGATCATTACATAGAGCCTACAGAGTTCGAGATTCAAGAGATGGTAAACATATTGGTTTCAGGGGAAGCTTATTGTTAAAATGTTTAACCATCTACATGCACCACTTGAGGGGAAGGTCATTACTACTGCTAGTCATTGTTAATACTGCTAGTTTACACTTTCTACTGCTTGAGTTCATTATTTGTGTTGAACTTCATGGAGGGTAATTTGAGTCAGTGGAAAGCTTGGATTAAAAGTCTTGATATATGATGTGTGGTTGTGAAGATCAAAGTTGCATACAGTCCCCTATTGAATGAAGACAAAAAGGGGAAGATGATTATATGAAGAGCAACTTATAGATCCTGTGGTGGTGGCATGACATGGAGAGTTTAACTTAAGGGGAAGATCTTAAGTTAAGGGGAAGCAGTTAGCAGTTTACAAGGAAGTTTTGTTTCATTCAGGGAGATGATTACATCTCAACTTCAGGGGAAGCTTTGGCTTTATGATGAAGTTCGTACACGACTTTGTTTGTTTTGTCATCATCAAATAGGGGAAGATTGTTGGGATTCTAGATTTGATGAGACAAAATAAATAAAAGAATGAAACATAAGGACTAAATCTAGCAGATCAGAATTCTACAAGCTGGTGGAGAATTATGAAGATTTGGTCAAAGTTTACAAGATTAAGATTAGGAAAGTATTTAATTAGTTTAAATAGTTTCCTTATCATATTAGGAAAGTATTTAATTAGTTTAAATAGTTTCCTTATCATATTAGGAAAGTATTTAATTAGTTTAAATAGTTTCCTTATCATATTAATTTACTTCCTTTGTAAGTCATGATCTCTCCCTATATAAAGAGATCATAGACATAGGTTTTACAAATAGCAGAGTCGACTGATAAGAGTCGAATAGTAAAAGGTGTGTGTGTGTACACCATAGTTAGATAGTTAGTTGGTGTAGCCCCAAGATTGTGTTTAGGGAAAGAGGAAACGTTTGAATGAAAAACATTGTTCAATAACAATTGTCTTTATTATATTCCGCTGCATAATTGTTATCATTGTTATTGTTTATCCTAGATATTAGATCTAAACAATCTGAGTCTTAATAACGATCTAAGAGGTCTTAACAGAGTCCTCAAATTCCAATTTACAGATTTAAGTTTGTCGGCTTTCCTCTTACCCGACACATGTGGAAACTTCAATAAAAGTATGTACATAATATTTGAGCATTTGGGAATACTCCAAATGAGGTTTAGACTTAGAGATGAGCAAAAACAAATCTTCCCATTTTTCCATAAAATGCTAACTCAAATCCTTTATCAAACGCCTCTAGCCAAGGTAGAAACATCTTTCTAAACCTAGTATGATCATAAATTCAACATACCATCAAGCAAAAGTAATCATTTGACCTTAATTCGGATTTATGATGATCTTAATCATGTAACGGACATTACTCCCATTTTGGTCAAACCAAGTCAAAGGCCATTTTGCGTAAATGCATCCTTTCCCGTCATGGGATATGCTTTACTTATGATGCAAAGCATTTATCTTGTTTGCATCAAAATGATTAATGATCAAATCCATTGTTATGGGTTTGACTCCCTTATTGGTTAAACTAAGTCAAAGGTCACTTTGTGTAAACGCATTCTTTCCCGTTATGGGATATGCATTACTTATGATGAAAAGCACTTAGCTTGTTTACATCAAGATGATTAGTGATCAAATACATTGTTGAGTATCATGGATTAAAGTCTAAATGACTAATTGAGCTTGTGGTATTTGGAAGTTAATCATACTTTGACTTTTCTTACTTCCTTACTTATACAAATGTTTTACAAACTCACATGTATTCCTCACATGTACAAGTCCAGACTTCTTCTATACACTCCTACAACCCATTCTTCCTGATCACTTGGTTAACCTTCTTACCCAACAAGTGATTTCATTCTTCCATACACACTCTAAACATCTTCTTCCTTAAACCAGCCCATAATCATATTTGCCTACTCTTTTCTTTCTTATTGGCAATGTGATTATTAACCCAAATCAATCCTTTGATTTCTCCTAAACACCATCAACTTCATACTTATCTTCCTAAACACTCTTCAAGCATAAACACCCTTCTTCACATAAAACTTCCCCAAATAAACCTCAAACCTTATCCTCAACAATGCCAACTCACATTCCCTTACATAATGTACTTCTCTTGTACTTGTTGTACCCTTATGTCTCCTACATTCTCAATGAAAATCTTCTATATCTTTTCAAAACATTCTCCACCATATATTTACTATTCACCTTCTTCTACATACAATTCAAATTACACATACACACATATTTATCCATCTCAACTCTTGATCAAGCCATGTTACCAATCCAAGTTCACACACTTTTCTCTCAACCCTTAGATTGCTTTTCAAACTAACACAACAAACACTTTCTTCTCTACCCTTGATCAAGCCATCTCATCAATCTAAACTCCTTCATTCTATTCTCAACCATTGGATTGATGCTTCATCTCAAACAAAGACAACTTCTCTCACAAACATTCTATTCTCACTCACACAGCAAACACAACCTTCTTTCTACCCTTGATCTTGCCACTTATATAAGTGTCATTTTCACATCCTTACCCTCCATTTCAAACTAAGATGAAGAGTCCCCTTTCCATCACATCATGTCACATCATGAAAACTCACGCAAAATTCATCCTCTCTTATCCAACATATGTGTTAATGAATTTGAAATTCAAATTTCAAATCTTTCCCCCTTTTCTCACCAAGCAAAGATTATTCCAAGAATATTCTCTTGGTTCCTAACTATCCCTTTCTAATCTTTAGTTGGATCCTAACTAGGCTAGTTACCACTTTAAAGAATACCCAAAATATCCCTTTCTGATAATTATTTTCTCTCTTTACTTTATTGGACAAGCAAAATGCTTTTAATACTTCACAAACGTTTTTATCAAATGGCTATTTGAGTTGGTTGAGCTTGAGCATAAGACTGATTGAAAGGTCAAAGCGTGAAGTTTAATTGGGGGTTTAACAAGTGCGGGTATTTAAAACGCCACGTCCCAAAGAAAACATTTTGGGGAATCTGACGCGCTGGCCATTTGTTGGCACATGGGCAGTGCGCCATACACGAATTGTGTCTACACAATTTGTGCTCCTTGGCCTATAATACCCCACTTGGCCTTTGTATTCCTCACCTCTTGCAAATATTCTTTCCTCTCTTTTCTCTTCTCTAATCCTCTAAGTCTATAACCTCTTGTGTTCTTAATCTTCTCATCTTATCATTCTATTAAAGAACACATCTTCGCAAGAGAGACACACAAGTACCTAATCTACACTTGTGTGTTATTAGTCTAGGGTATTCTTTCTCATTCTCTTTCTATATAGAACCAAGTCTCTTGGTTAGGTTAGGACTTGGTTCATCTATCTTATTTCATTCAATCGAGTTGTAAGGGAAGTCTTGTATCCATAAGATCAAGCCTAGATCATTAGGATCTAGTTGGGGTTTGGTAAGCTTCCAAAGGGGAATTTGGTAGTGTTCATAGTTGATCTTAGTGATCCTAGAGGTTAAGTCAAATCACGAGTTCTTAGGGGTGGATTCCGAGGGCAGAATACCGTAGGTAGTAACTCTTCTTTGTGAGCGTCGATCTTTGTGCATATAGGTGGAGTTAATTTGTATACGGTTTGTAGTCCACCATAAGGATTATTCTAGTATAGTATAGGTGTCGTGGATTCACAATTGAACATTTAGAAGGACTAAACCCCCTTTCCCGAACTAGTATATATCATGGTGTCTTTCTCTCTCTATCTCTATCTACTTATTGATTCTTTGCTAAGTAGATCATCACACCACTCGGCTCTTTCGAGACTTAAAGTTTTATAAACTTCAAAGAAGTTAAGAAAACCATATTCACCCCCCCTCTACGGTTCTACAATTGATATCAAAGCGGTTTACTTAAGTTTTTAAGCATTAAAGCCTTCCCGAGAAGTCATTTTAAGTTGAAAACCTTCTTTTTCAAAAGTAGAGTAAATATCCATGGCTCAAGAGAACTATGTTGAGGGGTGTTCTATGCAAAGACCACCTTTGCTAGAACCCAATGGGTTTTGCTTTTAGAAAATCCGCTTTAAGACTTACAGTAAGTCTAAAGACATTGACTTATGGCAAGTCATTCAAAACGGCGATTTCTACTTTGAAATAGAAGACTCGGAAACAAATATAATGAAGGAGACGCCGTATGAACTTCTTGAGGATAATAAAAAGAAGCAACTCGGCAAGAATAACAAAGTCAAGATGACTTTTTACAACGCCCTACCGCGTAAAGAGTACAAACATGTCTTCATGTGTAAAACCTCCAAAGAAGTATGGCATACACTCATCATCACTCACCAAGGCAATTCACAAGTTAAGAATTGCAAGATTGATCTTCTCACTCAAGAATACGAGAAGTTTTCAATCTCCAATGAAGAAACTATTGATAATGGCTTCACATGATTCAATGCTTTTGTATCTTGTAGTATACAAGAGATCATAACACAAGTAATGGATGATGGGTTGGCTAATTAGTCTTAGAGAGAGAAAATGTCTTTCT
>BQNB010035323.1:0-50950 GCA_026074375.1 Tanacetum coccineum | reverse complement strand
TTCAGGTAATTTAAGGGGATACTTCACCAAGAGGGTAGGAAACGCATCCCAAACTCAAGGTACGGTATTTTACCTTAACAGGCGGGTCAGCTAGGACAGCTCAATCCTAAGTGGCCAGTATTAAAGAAGTTTCTCCAACATCAATTTCGAAGTTTAGTGTCGTTGTTTACTTATTCTCCAACGTGCACAATCGTAAAAAAGTTAAGGTACCAATCATGAAATGTTAGAAATCTCATGGTCTTTTCAGCAATTTACCTAAGGCTGATAGCTTTATACAATGTTGTGGAACATATACGGTACAAACCTTTCTCTGATCATCTTCCCAAAATATCAGAGAAAAATGGCTGGAATAGTTGACTCATTACCAAAAGAATATGGTTATGTCATTCTCACCATCGCTGCCTATTGTTTTTTCAACGCCTATATGCAGATTAATGTCAGCAAAGCCCGGAAAAAGTAATTCATTTCAGTTTCATTTTTTTCTTTCAAGTTTTGCGAAATGTATTAGGTATTTATAACTGATTCTGTGGTGAAGGTACAACGTGCCGTACCCTATCATGTATGCAACTGAAGCTGATAGCAAGGATTACAATATCTATAACTGTGTTCAGGTTTGTTAGAATTGTTCATAAACTCTATTAGTAGAACGTAATTGTTCATCAACTCTATTACTAGAACGTAAAACTATAATTATTGTTCTAATCTATGTTCATTTTTAATGTTTTGGGGGGTTTCATTTATTTTGTTGCAGAGAGGGCATCAGAACTCGTTAGAGGCTCTGCCGATTTTCTTCATCCTGATGGTGCTGGGAGGGCTTAACCGTCCAGTAACATGTTCAGTACTCGGGGTAGTTTATATAGTTAGCCGGTACTTTTACTTCAACGGATATGCCTCTGGCGATCCCAAAGGACGTCTTCCACTTGGGTATGTCAGCTTTAATTGATCGTTAATTTGCTTGGTGTATGAGTTGTTGACTGCACTACATACTTGTTTTTTAGAGTTACATGTCACGTAATTACATATTAGTGCAATTTAAGTGGTAAAAACGGTGATAGTATGCGGTAATTTGTTGCAATTATTTTACACACAAGAGAATAAAGTGTGTCGTATACAATGGTAATAGATTAAGTAATGTATACGAGGATAAAAGATTGAAGAGTGTTATAGTTTTGATGTAATTAACTCTTACACATGATTCTTATACCATCTACGAGTTTGTGAATGTCAAGACCACCACATCTCAAACATTAGTAGATTGAATTGATAAAAGGGGAATGTTATGTTCATAAAAAAAGCTTCACACAATGATGAGGCAAAATAATTTGTCCAATCAAATAAATTCTTGCTTTTATATAATTGTTATGATTGAACAAATTATTGTGTCACATCATTGTCGGAAAACTTTTTTTTGAATCTTTTGTGGACATAGCATGAGAAGGATGCCGTTTTTTGTGAATCTTTTGTGGACATAGCATGAGACGGATGCCGTTTTAAATGAAAATTTATATGTGTATCTTTTTGATGTTGAGATAAAGAAGAGTTGAGGAAATAGATCTAAGTTTCCATCTTTGTAGAAATGTGCATTTCTTTTATGAAGGAAACACAGGTCTTTTCAGTTTCCCTTCATAAGGGTCTGTTTTTAAAACCATTAATTATTCTTCATGGATGAAATTTCACCTTGAAAAGGAATCTACAGTTTAACAGAATTATAAAATTTGTTATTTTGAAAGTTTTATGTTGCAATGCTGCTAAGTTAATTAGCTAAAAAAAACTTGAGTAACCTTCAGTCTGCCCTGATTTCTTATACTGGCCTGGTTTAGGGATCAACCTTACAATGTTCTATAGTTAAATCTTTATGTTCAAAGTTGTTTGTTTCTCAGTTTTTTGTTTACCGTTGGTAAAAGGCCGAAAGGGCTTCATGACTGATGACCCCAAGGATTTCTGAACCATTTCACAATCGCAAGATAAACCTATGAATCATCAACTTCAAATATATTTGGCGATAGTGCACATAAGTTATTTGTTAACTATGCGTTCGTTGTACAGGAAATATAATAATCTAGCGATGTTGGGGCTTTTAATTGTCAATATCTGGTTTGGAGTGAGTCTTCTAGTGGCATAATCCAAGTGCAGTCTTGTTGGTAACATCGGCCTATTGGACAAAGTAACCGTCTTTGCTCTTTCTTTTTGTCATCATTCGGCTTCGGTTGTAACAAGGAACTGGTTATTGGAATCAATGTGAGACATATACTATGATTATTGTTTTAGATGCCATCAAGTTGTAATGGTATCTTGATTATTAATTGTAAAACTTAAGATGCAGGGACTTATTTCATAATCAATTCTATCAATTTTTAACATGCACAATTCTTGGTATTGCAATTTCGGTATAGCCAAATATTAAAATTTATGGAGACTGTAGTAGGTCCTTATCAATTAACTAATCGTCTGGAAGTTATGATCTTTCATTTCGGCTTCCAATGGTACTAGTATAATGTCAGATGACGAGGAACATGAAACTATAAAGGGGTGCGAGTCTTTAATAAGTGCCTAATGGTACTTCTTTAAATTGAAAATTGTTCTCAAGAGCTCGATCTTGATTGGGTTTACTGGCTCAATGATTTGTGATGGTACATGTGAAAATAGTCAAGTACAAGCCTTCAATTTCAATCATTTGTATTTCAGCCATAGGCTCGAGATTGCAAGAACATTGGAGTACTATAGTCGCGGCTCTTGTGTGCCGTGCTGTTCAATAAGGGTAACTGGAGTCCGTTTTTATGATGAACCGAGTGAGTTTTGTCGTGTATTTAGATGATTTGATACATTTTCACCAAGTTAATTGTGGTCACTCAATTGCGCTAATCGTTGTAGGTTAACGTCACTATTTTGCTGTATTATGTTATGGTACTTCTAGGGGTTTTATATTGCAATTTGGGGTTATATGCATCATACTACAAATTTGAAATGTAATTATTGTTGCTTTGTGATTATAAACATAAGCAAGACTAAAGCTCATTATATATATGATTACCCTTATTTGCTTTGTTGTTATAAACATAAATTAAGACCAAGTGGATTAGATGTCTTTCACACTTGTAACAAGATAGAAACAAACGAACTAGTCAGACTTTCAAAAGTCTTGGTACTAAGGAAATTATGCACAAAGTACACCAGATGCTATGTAGAACGATGAACCCATCAAATAAATAAATAGTATTAAGTATCAACTTTAGGAGCTCACCGAGTACATCTACAAGACCTAAGCCATCAAAATTTCATTTAGTAGCCTGGGGATAGTCGCAGGAGAACTAGTTGGACTAGAAATGTGATCAACTCCCTTGTTATCACTATGAGTAAACTTGTACATGGTTGTTATACGCAGGCATCATACTATTGCAATCATCATGCATAAGCAGTAGATAAGTACCTCGTCGCATAATCTGAGCATTACGCGTTGATATATAGATACCAAACTGCAGGTCTGAGATATCTCTAGTCAAAATGACCATCTGGTGATATAGAAGCCCTATTGCGATCGCCATGGGGATTGGCATAGGGGACAATTAGATTTGTTTGAGGTTGTGAACCACTTGTATAAGCATCCAGAGTGGAACTTGTGCTTGCAGGTCTTACAAGCAAGTTTAGGGAGAGTATGATATGTAGGGTGAATCACACTATAACAAATAGGGCACTCCTCAACACCTTCGAATTCCTTGTCAATATTGTTCTTCCATATTCGAATTGCTTCTGCTAATGCTCCATTCTGCACGTACAAAATAGTAGTAATGAGTTGAAAAATGTTAAAACAAAGTACTCAAGATAAGTATCTCGCATACTTTATCATTCAGTAAGATAATACTCCTCCATCTCAAAATAATTCCCAATAGACAACACTTAAGAAAAGGTCATTACAACTTTAATTTAGCATACGGCAGTTACACCCTTTGACCAACAATAAAGTGTTTCTTTAAGTTTTGTGATAGTTGTTTGGGATAATGTATCTAAAGGCCACCCAAGTTTTCAACTTTTATAAATGGGCCACCCAATTTTAATTGCCCACACAAGGTTAGAATGATATAAATGAAATTTTGCGTCTAATTTTTGTTAGTGTAATTTTAATAAGACCGAAATTGGTGTAAACGAAAACAAACATGTAATCTGGTGGCCTATAAGTTATGTTTAATACGGACAACTAATTTGGGACATAAAATTATAGAATGGACAATAACTTTGGTACAGAGGGAGCAATACTTAATTCTAATCAATTAGAAATAATGATACTGAGGAAGTATGACCCAAGAAACATTAACAAGTTGTTTTAATCTTACTTGATTCCGAATGAATGAAATCATAGAAAGCAGCCACTTCCTTTGCTTAACTTCGGTGATGCCGAGGCTCCTTGTACATTCCACGTCCACTGGTTTCAGTGAATAAGATAGAGGGAGACGAACTACCAAGTCCATTCCTGTTTCCTCTTTTGTATATGTGGCAACAACCTCATTCACAGACTTGCTCACACTAACTGAAAAATTCTCATCAGAGAGATTGGCATTTTTTATCTGCAATAACAAACAAAATTAACCAACATAATTAGAATCATTAAACATTAGTAGAGATGGCTGTTTTGACCATATACTTTGGAATGGGTAGATGTAGGTTATATATCATCTCTAACAGGTTAAGAAAGGTCGCCAGAGTATATATTATATATTATATATATATTTATATGAGATAACATTAAGTTTATAACAAATAAAGGACTAAAAAAACAGAAACCTGATCCATTCTGTGGGAGAGTAAAGGAGGCTTGGACACCATTGTCTTGTGAAAGACTGCATTTCAAATGAGAAACGATCACGTACATCTTTAAACCATATCTCTAACATAACGATGCAGTTACGTTAGCATTCAACCAGACATTGCAACCACAAAAATGCCCATCCCCACTAAACCAATACCAAGTGATTCTGACGACAGCAAAATAGACTGATTGTCTGTAATGCAACGATTTCTGCTTCTGCATTCCTCTGAACCACCAGTAGGAAAGTTCAAACATGTCGTCTTTTATATTTGAAGCATAAAATACATTCCAGTGGTATGTGTGTTGAAATATGCAGTCCATTTAATGAGATCTGATAACTGTTGTATGTGTTGAATCAACTTTTGCTTTGTAGGGGATGATGATGGTGATGATACTAGATGTGATATTAGCAATGACCACGCGACAAAAACATTCACCTGTCCAGTTTAACAATATATTAGAGGACATAACATGTTGGGGTTGGAACAATTCGTTTTTAGTACATATCAAACATATAGAGGTGTGTTGGATTACCCACGCACTTTTTAGTCCATTTTTTTATGAATAAAATTTTATCATAAATAACTAGCGTCTTAGTTGTAATTTCAGAAACATTACTCCATGCGTCCCAAATTAATTTTCAATCTTACTATGTTAGCATATTCCAAAATGATTCTCGACTTCTAAGAATGTTAGTTTTTTTTTTTTTGAACCGCGGAATTTTATTAGAACACAAAAATCTTATATAAAATTCAGAAAAAACACATTAGTAATTGTCAAGTGTAAAATTGTCATTCAGCTAAATAAAAGTTGATATAATTATACTTCTCTTGAATATCTGGTGCAGGGAGTATTATTTATATCTATGAATAAATAAGTTTAGATGTTGTCTACATTAAATATAAGAACCTCGGACAACTCTCAGCCTGCTGGACCAGCCCATTCCCCTTTCAGCTAGAAAATTAATCCGACCCCATGTGAGATATAAAAAGGCAAAATCGACCCATTTCTAATCAAATGGGACAAAATTGCCACCTCTACGATATATTAGTTTTAAAAACGAACTGGGTTAAAGAATTAAGAAGGTATTCATAAAATTATAGAAGGACTTACTCTATCTGGGGCTACTAAATCCAAATAAAGAACCTCCTCTGGTGATTTATTAAGAAAGGCAGAAATCTCCTCCTTCAAGACAAAAGAATTGTTACCATCTATATCATTTTCCCTCAATGAAGAGGATGTCTGTTCAGTAACAAAAGCAGATTCTGAAATGGATTCACTTGAAAGAATAACATAAGCAGCATACTGCAGACACGCAACCGGTTTAGACGAAAACAATATAGCATATAACGAGCTAACTGCTCCTTTGCTTAGCCCCCAGATTTCAAATGATATTATAGCACGCTCCCTAACAATAGAAGAAGATTTAACAGCACTTGAAGCAACCAACTCCCAAAAGTAACACTCATCAATCCGACTGGATGATATAATTGATGAAGCCATAGAAGAATATGAACCAGCAATTGCTTCAGTTGCACCTGTTGAAAATAACAAACGAAGAACACCTTCTTGAATCTTCTCTGTAACAAATTCCCATTTCTCTGGTCTTAACAGATTTAGATCTTTTTTGTTTTCGTTTCCGTTTTCACTTTTGACACTTTCTTGTCTGACGAGCCCGCAGAATAATGAAAAGCAAATAAGTGCATTTCTTGCAAGTTTAAAAGGAGATGAGTCTATAGCCGAGAGTGTATGTTGGAGAGTTTCATGTATATCTGAAGTGGCCCCACTTGTGATGGTTTCATTCACAGACTCTGCTACATCTTCCATTAATACGACTGTAGATTCAATCCATCTTCTTGTGTTGTACAAAATAAAATCCCAATCTTCTTGATTAAGGTCTGTCCAACAGTATCCAACTACAATAACAGTTAACTTTGATAACAACGTTTGCACAATTGGTAGCTTATTAATGGTGGTCGGACCGAGCCGCTGCTTTCGGAGTAACTCAAGTAGGTGAGCGTGTTCTAAATGGCTGATGTGTCTTTGTGGTTTAAACTGTTGCATTCTTTTCGTTGGTCTGAAGGGATAGCATGACACTATAAGTTGAAACCAATCTTCTATATCTGCAATAAATAAGAAACCATTTGTAGCAATACAAAAAAGTAAAGGTAACAATTTCAACCCTAGAACTTGTGAATAGGTCGATTTTCAGGGAATGCTTTCTTCCTAACGAGTGAGATGTTTTAAATAAAAAGTAATTTAGCTAAAAAGAAACAGGTCAAATGGTAGTCAGACAGGTTGAAAGTGGCCCAAGTGGTGATTTTAATCCTTACAATATATCACTTTGTGTAAAAAAGTAAGATTATTAGCATATTTTTTGTGTTCATATTTATCACATTAGCTAATTGTAAGGAAATGGACAAAAATGGTGTACTACTAATCCCAACCTGCCACACCCGCAGAAAATTACAACCTGCTTTAACAAGAACCCCTTCTGACCAATTACACAACCTGTCTGACCCGTAAATTAAAAAAAAAAACCTAGAACTGGAAAAATGTATAATTAGCGATATTACCTTCGCCAGAATTCCATGTGTTTAGAGGCGGAAATGACAGAACTCTTTGGAGCCAGCCCTCGATGACATCATGTATTTGGTTTTGTTCTGAAGAGTTGGGTTTTTCGTATCCAGAGTCATCTACTTGACAGCTCAATGGGCTGATTAGGGCACTCATAACCACAGGGAAAATTTTCAAACAATTTGAGTTTACTGCTTCACCTACAAAAAGTCTATCAACAAGTAGATTAAAGATAACCAAAGCTTTGTCTCTTCCCCAAATATTATCTTCAAAAAGTGTGCGCAGTACACCAACAAGAGCTCTCAGAAACACTTCTTCAATACTCTCTAGCTCATCATGCAGTGCAGGATATATACTTGAAAAAATCATTTTACTGGCTGCTCCTTGAACAAGAGCACTATCAAGCAGAACTTTGACAACAGGATCTAACAGATTGTCACTAGAAGAAGAATCTTGTTTCCTTGTGTATTCAATAAATGAAGGTAAGAATGAGTTTATTGCACTGCCACCTTGCCATTTCCATGTGCATAGCATCTCAGCTGCAAGCCAAACACGAGGATAATAAGAACAAGATGTTGATACTTTTTTGGATGGGTCCTCATGGGCAGACGGTATGCCGCGATGAACTCTGACATAATCCCAAGTTCCGATATTAAGCTTATCGACAAGGCAGCCAACATTCGGTACTACGCCAGTATCCTGCAAAGAGAATTTTAAAAAATGTTCATTTTAAATTACCCACGCTTGCTGGCTAGATAAGACAGACATATTCAAGATTGATAACTGTGTCCTAAGTCTAGAATTAACCAATTAATAACCTTATATTCATCAATGGTCAGTCCAACAAGCTATTTAGCATACTATATTCTTTTAGTAACCTAGCACCGCAACAAGAAAATAAATAAGAAGATAAGACACAAGAATAAAGGGATGTTACCTTAAAACTGAAAAATGTAGTAATGTTCAACAATCCCCAAAATACCCCTTTAAAACCCAAGTTTCAATCTTTTACTTACTTCCCCATATGAAAATTCAAGCAATGTTTCCTTATAATGAAATAGTTGCATTAACAATGTTCCCACCGAAATTTGAAATAAAAAAGCATGGCACCTTTTGAAAACTTCTCCACGTAGTTTCTAAAAAAATAGGAGACGTCATTTGTATTTAATCCAACATTAATAATATCTAAAAATTAATCCAAAATAAGACACCATATTTCAAAATTGATGTAATGTTTCATTTTCAATTTCACTAAATGTTTCAAACGTTCTATGCCACAATTTAATAATTGTTCTTTAAGTTGAAATATTGCATGTTACAGCCTTTTTCAATCACATTTTGATTATTTTACGGTGTATGTACAAACGTTATACGAAACACTTAACCACAATATATATTTGCCGATATAAAATCCCATTGCTATGCACGGGTACTCGCCTAGTGTGAATATATACACATACACACCTAAATATATATTTGATTATTTGGATATTGGTTCTCTTAAATAATCTGTTTTTCCATTTGTAACACAATCACCGAATGCACGTAAATTATCGTTATTGCCCTTATTTTACAGAAAGACATGGATAAAATGACTGTAGTAGAGCATTAATAAATAGCCTGTTTAAAATGATCACAACTTTAAACTTCCAGATAATCTATGTTCATAGTTGTATATGGAAAGGTAGGTACACATTAAAATTCAGCATGGTTGTACAGTAGTGATGTCACATATGCTCTTGAAATAAAAGTAAATAAAAGAGTACTTACGATAGACGTTGTTTTAACATTCAAAGTAGCTGATCTTTGTCCATCATTGATATCAGGCACGACCCAAAAGGGCCACGAGTCACCCTTATTTAGAAGTTCGTCGAACATTGTTTGTTCCTCGACTGGACCTAAGCAAAGACTATCCAGAACATCCATGGCATAAATGGAGGCTAGAGATGCGGCTTCATCAATCTCCAACTTATCTTCACTGAATACAACACACCGGATAGCCTGGACCATAATATTCCTCAATGTTCTTCTAGAATCTTGACTGAGAGCTATAATAAATTTATTAATCTTTCTACGGAAAGAATGCACAGATCTACAAAAATTGGATCGATCCATGACTTCTGCATATGCCTCATTATTTGATTCATCATCTAAAACCGCTAATGTGCTGTGTTCCCAATCGATCATGAACAATGCGGCCAACACACGTGGGAGCAAGCTAGGATTGTTCGTAAGAGTGTTTAATCTATATAAACTACCATCCAGCACTTCCAATGCAAAATTAGCCATTTCAAGCACACTCGAAGATTCACATCCATCAATGGTTATGTGTTCCTCAGAATTTAAGATTGTGTAAGCACCCCTGACCCATGTAAAGTTGGACGTCCCAATAAAAGATAGTAATTTATAGAAGATTTCCTCAAAAACAAAGACTGATGTGTTCTCGCTCACCAAATTAGTCTGATCTTCTGTAATGCCTCCAATAGCAGCACTAAGATATTCAAATATGAAGAAACAAAGGAATATTAAGCAACTAGAAAGAGACATGAAAGCAAAAAAAGAATGTTCAAATGACAACCAGCAAGGATTCACTCATCTAACAGAATATCATACCAAACAGATTTAAGACTGATTCAGTGGTCAGATTCCGCTTCTTGAGGAATCATTAACTCCTGTAACACTGAGTTGATTTGGTGTTACTTGAGCTAAAGATTCCTTAAGAAACAAAACTCGACCGAGCCAATCTCAAAGGTGTTCCGCTTCATATTCAATCAAATCGGGGGGTTGGCCTAACTCAAATAAGCGATTATAATAACTGAATTAGCATCTCGTGATGTTAAATCAAGCCATTATCACAAGTAAAAATCTTGTAGCCACTCTCACCAAAAACATACGTAACAGTTTAATATATCTTTGAAATATTGAAAAGTAATAGTCAGAATATACATGGCAAACACAAATCAATAACGAGGCAATAATTTTCTCATTTTGGAAGTATCACTCACAAACAAGCACCCAAACATTCACCTATCTTCCCCTAAATGAGTAAATGTTGTTTGCCATATAAATATCCTCGTGTATGCTTACAGTATAAATATCAAGTCTTTGCTTGAACATCAAGTCAGCATGAATGTAAAGCAAAACTACCACTATAGTAGCATTTAGTCAAGTTAGTTATTTAACTTACCGAACAAATCGGGCATCAGAAGATCCAAAGGGAGGAAGAGAGCGAGCAATCGAAAGAACAGTAGAATCCAAACGTTCATGATGCCAATGGCGCATATCTAATTTCTTCTTTATGCTTTCCTCTCTTAATTTCTCCATTAGAACAGCCAGCATGCAAGTAGAGTTTGAACATGGTCCCAGTTGCATGTATAAATTATACTATCCAATTGCTCAGAAAAGCATTCTTCATTTAATAATGAAAGTAAGAGATCCAATCGGGCCATGCTAGAGCAGCTATTTGCTTGCAAGCACCAAGGAACAAAAGTATCCTTATAATATTTTAAAAACTGCCTAGTGTTCAGATCTTGATTCTTCTCCTCTGATTGACTACTGGGCTCAATTTGTCCGCGCACAACTTCTTGAATGAACTTGAGGGGTCCAAACATAGAGACAGCAACCACCATAAACTTTATACCATTTAGCGAGTCCTGAAATCACCAAAAATATTAACAATACACAATGAAACATATACACTATTGCTCTTACCAAATGTCCAAAGTAGTATCTCACTGAAATAATAAGCAACGGATGCCTATAATAAACAAAGATGAAGGGATACCAACTTACAATTGTTTGCATTAGCTGGAAAGACTTTGACAGCATTGGACCAACTAAACAAAAGAAGGGCCAAGTGCGACCTTTCCGCACAACATGTAAATCCACTGACAATAAAAACCTGATGATTTTCTCTAAATTCCGGATCGGTAAGTTATAAGTTTTACTTTTCACATGCAACAAAGTTACTTTCTTACTTTTCACATGCTCTGCACTTCCGCAAAATAATTATTTTTATTGACATCCCATATTATCAGTTACTGAAAACTGAAGCAGAAGTCAAAGATTGCATCTCCAGAACATGCTCAAGAAGTAAGTTGATCGAGTATGCTGAAGAGGTGTCCCTGTTATGTACTAAGGTTTGTAGGTTATTGGTTCGGTTTGTGTCGAGTTTCGAGCATGTAGGTTTTGTGAATAAATCTAGCATTTGTGAATAAATTAATATGTTTGACTTATTGCAACAAATTTTTATATTTGAGTTCATTTATGAAATGTAATAAAAATTACCGTAGTACAGATTTTTTTTGTTATATGCTCATTTTTAGTGACGACATATTTCGTCACTATTGGACGTTAAGGTCCCGTTAGTTTCCCGTTAGGTTCACCCAAATAATGACGCCTATCTTTCGTCACTAATTTCATCAAATAGTGACGATTTTAGCCACTTTAGTGATGAAATTAAGTAAAGAAATGGGTTGTCACACACCCTTAAGTGACGACTTTAGTTCGTCATTAATTTAGTGTCAAATTTCATTTCGTCATTAATAAATTTGTGACGGAGCTATTGTGACGACAAGTGACGACGTCGTTTTTCGTCATTAAACTGGTTTAGTGACGAATTTTCCTCTAATAGTGACGATTTTTCATTCGTCATTAAAGCCTTTTTTTCTTGTAGTGTGTTATTGCTTTAGGAGGCACGCAATCTAAAAACAGGACTAAAGCGGGGTAAGATACTTGCTGAGATCCGAAGCACCCGTTCCTTAAAAAGCTCCAAAACCGATTTAGTATAATTTTGTGAACATTCAAACTTTTCCAACTCTCAGGAAATCTTTTAGAGAACAGTAGCACTGCTTCCCACATTGAAGAATGGCAAGTGGGATCCTTTTCTTGGAATGCACCAAGTATTGCAGGTGCAACAATTTTAATGTTTGCTTCATCAAAAGCATGAGAAATATTTTCAACACAACTTCTAACAAGAGTATATGCAGCAGACCGGATGGCAGAACTGTTGGACTTCAGAAAGTCCACAAAACACTTATGAGCCGAAAGCAACTTCTCTGCATGAGATATGGCAGTGGTTTTCGCTTTAAGAGCGTGTTTTGGTTCAGAGCTTAAATTCTCCGAACCATGTTTGTCACTTGTTAGTATATCAAGGAGTGTAGCCAATGCTAGCAAGGATGATGAGATAACCTGCAGCCACAAAACGTATATCCAAGTACGCAAAGAGTAATATGTTATACATAGAAATTATAGATATTAATCATATTATAGATATATTTATTATAAAGCGATAAATATAATGTCCGAGTGCCAACGGCCAATATGCAGTTCACCCAAAAGGCAAAAATCATAAACACACTAATTCCAACTCTAAACATAGGGTGGAATGCACACATAAGCAACCCACTTTAGGCCGATACAAATTGTGGCCAGTATACTTCTATTTATCATGTAACATGGCAATATACTTCAAGTTGTAGTCCTTTGTTAAAGATTATCAGTAGTTCAATTGTTGTTATTCAATCGCTATTTGAAAATCCAGCAACTAATTTTGGTCCTAAAAATGGGCAATAATTGTTTGTTAAAAATACAACATATTGCCTGATGTCTGAATTGGCCTAAAGTGCGCTGCTATTGCGAGCACTTGATATTTTGTAAGCTTTAGTAACCTAAAATAAATACAATACTGAGAACAAATAGTATACAACTAAACTTGCCAACATAGTGTATACCTGTTGATGCATCTCTTGCAGCTCATCCAAAGCAACTGCCTTTTCAGACATACTTTGCGGGGTTAGTTTTAAGTTCTCTCCAAGATACATAAACACCTCATCTGTACATAACATTAGAGCATCCAATCTTTTATCTTGTGCAGGGAAAGCAGCCTGTTTAAGAGCAAATGAAAGTTTACAACATCGAAATGCTACCTTTAGAAAAACTCTTAAATGTTCTCGCGACTAAAATCATATGGCATTTCCTAAAACCGCAAATGCCTAGGTACTTCCAATATCACATATATGGCTTATGAACACATATTAACACAAAACAATGTATGCACCTCCTCGTTCTAAAAGAAACAACGAATTGGTTGAACCATATTGGTAACAACATACATTACTTTCATGCACGTGCACCTTTGCCAAGGTAAGTAAACTAGTACGTCCATTCGTTCAATGTGTATTGTGTCGAATAACGGCCAATTTTATACCTGCAATGATCTTTTTGCAGCTTGTGAAACTTCATAAACTGGATCGAACTGTGAAAACCACCAAGGACCCATTAGAGACTTCAAATGTGGGGCCAAATCTCTCCTGTAAAATTTAGGAAGACAAAAGAAAGCAACCAATAAGAATTTGGAGAACAGCAAACAGAAGTGCTCAATATGACACCTGAAGAACTCTAAAACTGACTCAAGTTAAGTAGAAGGTAACATGTAACTGAAATCAGTTGCTTAAGAAGCTTTGAAAATTAGCAGGATGGGTGAAAAAAGATAGAAATATTAAAAAAAAAATCTAGTAATGTGTAGTAAATTAAGGAAATCATTAACACTACACTCCAGAAACCTTTATTGATAATAGACACATGCGACATGCAGGACTACTGCTGATTATGTTTCCTTTTATGGGCAACATACTAATTTGCAATTGATGTCCATCTTAGACTTTTATGCATCAAACTTTAAGAACTTCATAAGATTCATATGTTTGTTACATATTTCATGTCCATCTTTACATTATTCTATAAAACAAGTATAAGATAAGCACGAACCCAGCGGTGCTGACAAGAGTAGCCATTGTATCATGAGTAGCTCGGCGGATATCTCTGTTGTAGTCTTGTAACAGCTTTTTGTATTCAAATGCCTAAACCACAAAAACACAGGTAACAATAAGGTGTGAATCAATAATTGTGCGTCAAATCAGACAGCATGAAGAAAACATCATAAAATGTAAATATGATAATTTCTCTATTTTCCCTAGAGAATCAGGGGATTCTTCATCAATCGCCTAAATAACTTTTCTTTTGTAACCCCTTTCAAGAAAGAAGATGGCATTCAAACACATAACCTTGAAAGATGGCCGATTCCAACAAATTACAAAGCCCGTCTTATGTATCTAGGTAACCCCCTAGCATTCTGAATATTTTTTTAAAATAGTATCTTAAAATATGGCAGACGTGGAACTCTTAAATAAGCAATACATAAAAATAAGAGCATGTTAATGGTTAATTCGTGCTAATCGCCTCAAGACTGTTGGAGGGTACAAAACTGTATGGTGAGGAACTTGTAAACGAGCCACTAAGTTCACATGAAAAACAAAGCTAAGACTAGCATTCAGTAAATGAACATTGAAGTATTTGTGCGACATTTTATGTAAATATAGGTAACCACAACTCCTATAGTTACATAATATCTAAATGGAGAACACTCATATGAAGGGTATTCAATGTTCATCACTAGTCAGCTAACCAATGTAACATGATACTAATGACCAAATTCTTATCTCCAACAATCACAAGCTGTTACGTACCCATTGAGGAATGAGTAGTGATACTTCCTTTGCAGATTTTTCACTCAGCTGTGTGGACAAAGTTGTCAAAGCCTTGAGCTGCACAACCACAGCAAGAAAATAAAATTACTAAATAGTGAAACAAATTACTAAAAAATTACGATACAAAAAAAAGGCATAAGTAATAGTTGGGGCATTATACCTTTGTGGTTGGATCTTTTCTAGATAGCCTCTTCAAATGTTGTGCCAATTCACCATCTACTTCCTAAATCACAATTAACAAAACCATAATTATTATCCAGTTTCTTCAAACCATAATATTTCAAACAGCATCTGAGGTAGCTGTCTATTTTCACTTAGGTTACTAAACTAATATTTTTTTTCGTACAGTTCAGTGCTAAATCTGCTTTTTAGATCACTAGTAAAACAAGTCACGTTAAACTGAAGGTATAATATTTTTTATAAGTTAAAACAGATGAGGTTTTCCATGCTGAGGAGGTTACCCGAGGAGACACGCACCTCCTCTTTGGGACCCACAAAACACCCTCCCTCACAAACTCATGCTATAATGGCGTGTGGAAACATGCTGTTAGTGCGGTTTGAGCCATAGACCTCTTGTGAGGACAGCTTAATAATTTATACAAGTTAAGTAACATAAATATCGTGTGTAAGTGAAGAAAAAAGGGAAGTTACGAGAACAGTAGATGGGGAATCGGCGGAGGTTGAAGTTGTAGATGGATCAAGACGGGAACTGCCAACATAACCCCCAAATCCAACAGATAAACCACCTGCCGGTAGCAACGAAGCAGCTAAACTGCAGCAATCATAATAATAAAATCATCAAAACATCATCATATTTATTTTTTTAAGTTAAAAAGGAAAAACGGGTTACCTGCTGCTAGAAGGTCGAGCTTTGGTTCTAGCTGATTCCCCCTTTTGTCTGCCCATTATTAGTAGTATATGTTTTTGTGAAATTTGTGTTGACAAGATTCAATTGGTGGAGACGATGATTAAGATCGAACAAATAACTTTCTAACCAAGGCCGACCGTCTCCTTTGATATAAACAAAAACTCTCTCCTCTGTTTACTCTCTAGGGCTTTGGTTTTTTTTTTTTTTTTTTTAATTAATATCAGACCCGTGGATTCACCGAGTATTTTAAAATTTTTAATTTCTAAGAAGTTATATGCGACAATAAAGTAATAAAAAGGGTGAAAGTCATAAAATACCTACGAACTTTCAAAATCGCCCCGACTTGACCAATGAACTAATTTTTGTCCCGATTAGACCAACGTACTTGCTAAAATTGTTCCAATATCACCAATATGATAAATTCTTACTGACACCGTGGCGGTTTTTGTACACGCTGGCAAAATTATTATTTTTTTAATTAATTTTTTTAGATCATTATCCTCTTTATCTGTTATAGCTTCTACTTTATTTTCCTCTTTATCCGCTTCAGCTTGAGAACCGTTCTCCAGTTATTATACTTTTCTTTACCCTGATGCCCAATTCACCCACATAAACCCTAATTCCTTCAAGCGTGTACCTGGATACCTAGCCAATATTCCAGATTGGGGTGACGGATATTAACCAACAAACAATGAAAACAAGTTTTTGTGGTCAACCATCATCCCAACGCCAGAATCACAATCAAGTCTGTGCAGTGATTTTATCCAAACATGTGAATGCTTAGCATTAAAGTGAGAGTTGATGAAGAGGTTGAATTGGGTAAATGCATTATCACTAGTAAAAAGATCATTTTTTCTTTGATTGTGATGATGGATAGTAATGATATAATGTGTGTCACAGATGAGGTTTCTCATGAAGAGGTTGAATTGGGTTCTGTTTATGAGGTAAATCATAAGAAGCTTCATCCAAGGACTCGGTTAGTTGCGATGATCGGGAATCGTGTTGTTTATGGTAAAAATATAAGATGCTTCACGTTAAAAGACTTTGGTTGGTGGAATACTGGGTGTATCCTGCTTTATATGGAGAATTTTGTTGATGGGAATTAAGCTTGCAAGGAAAAGGCTTTAAGAGGCAAGTTCCATCTCAAGAGTTTGCTGAGAAAAAGCATTTGGAGGGGTTTTGGCTGGTGAACTCAAACAATACTCAATTTGGGTAAAAAGTGGTTTTGAAAAATGAGGATATTGGTTTGGCCCAAGAACTAAAGAAGAATGAGATGGTAAGGTGGGGTGTTAGGAGGCAAGTTATGTACATTGGGAGACAGAAATAGATGCCTAAAATATCATCTACTTCAAGCTTTGTTCAAGGCGAAAAAAGAAGAAGAGAAGATCAACATGAAATTAATTGTGACTGTGAAGATGAAGATGTGGAGGTGGAATTACTTGATGATAATGTGGATAAAAAAGAGGAGAATGATGCTGAAGTTGAAACAGATCAAGAGGAGAACGGTTCTCAAGCTGAATCGGATAAAGAGAAAAATGAAGTAGAAGCTTTATAGTACACAGGATTAAAGAGGATAATTGATCTAAAAAAAATTATATTAAAAAATAATAAATTTGCAGAGTGTACAAAAACCGCCTCCTTGGGTGTCGGTAAGAATTTATCATATTGCGGGATTTGGAACAATTTAGCTAAGTATTACGTCGGTGTAGTCGGAACGAAAATTAGTTCGTTGGTCAAGTCGGGACAATTTTAAAACTTCGTAGGTATTTTATGACATTCACCCTAATAAAAATACCAATTGTAAACAGGTTTTGCTAATATATGAAAGAAATAATCATATAATACGTGAATTATTTGATAAACATTTGAGTTTGTAACAATTATTATAATAAACGTCGATGCATTTTGGTCTCCAGCTTTGATGGTGTTGAATAGCAACGAACGTCTGTAAGCGCTAATCAAGTTAATAGTCAATGTTTATTTCGTAAACACATAATAGTCAATTGAAAATGTAAGTAAAAGTAGATTGTAATCAATAATTCATTAGACTTTAAGATATTGTAAAAAGCATGTGATATTGTACATACCTCCTGAACGTTGTTCATACACCTTCTAGTACTTCTTGTAGACGACATTTGTAGAATTTTTATTATACTTCCTCAGTCTTAAAATAAAAGTGTGTTTTATTATACTTCATCCGTCTTAAAATAATTGTATAAAATCTTTCTTTTTCAACTTTGATCTTAAATTTTTTTTGTTCATGTTATATAATATTTGATGAAAAATAGACCCGTAGAATCACGGGGATTTTAAGGAATTATTCATTAAGGAGCATTTACTACATTCGGTGAGCGCTAACCAAGTTAATAGCGAATGTTCGTTCCGTAAACACCTAATGGTCAATAAAAAATGTATTGGAGCGTGTTTTGATTTTGGAGTAGAAGGAAACAAATGATTAATGAGGAGCATAAAAGAAGCTAAGCAGATGAATACAGTGGACTTGTACTTTACAAAAATATCAAGAAGTCTGGTAACGGCACCTCAGAACATTAATTACATAGGCTTATATAAAAGTGTGTTTTATTATACTTCCTCCGTCTTAAAATAATTGTCTTTTAACTTTTTAAAGTTTTTCTTTTTCAACTTTGATCTTTAATTTTTTTTTTTTGTTATATAATATAGTTTAAAGACTCGTGGATACACTGGAATTTTTAAAGAAAATGTTCATTACGTGACAACAATGAACATAAATAAGTTCCATTATTATCGAAAGAAATAATAACTAAAATGTATATAATACGATAGATAGTCTTGGAGAGAAAATGTACGCAGTTAATTTCAAGTACTTAAGTAGTCCATGTTCCGTCCGTGAAGACCTAAAAAAACATAATGCATACTAAATGAAAGTTGTTGGTAAAAGTATATGTAAAGTTAAAAAATTGTATAAAACACGTCATTAAAAAGTTGTACATACCTACTTAACATTGATTATTGACCTTGAAGTACTTCTTTATAAACAACGTTTGTAGTGCTTTTTGATATATTTTTATCACAAATGACAACCTTCAAACATCTTTTGCTTTTGACGCTGAAAACGGCAATGTATAGTTGTTCATGTGTGATCTTTAACAAATCATTTGAAGGTTGTCATTTGTAACATTACAATTATTGGCATAAATTATGTTACGGGTAATATGTCAATAATACAACGATGGTAAATAAATTAACAAATAACAACGATCGTAAATAGGTTTCATTATCTTTTGAAGTAGTACTATGTAATATGTTAGTATTACAATAAACAATTTGGTTTGTTGCTATTAAGAAAATAAGCGTGCATGTATCGTCTTCTGTAACTGGTAGATAGCCTTGAAGAGCAAAAATATGCAGTAAACATCAAACATTAAGTAGTCCACTTTATTCTCTTACTTTATTCTCTGAACACCTAAATATGAAAAATGCTACCTTTTAATCACCCTTCTTTTTTTGATAGAGGTACCAAACTTATATAACAAAAACTATGTCATGCATAAAAGAGTTTTATGAAAATGACCCACTTATGAAGATAAAAGACATATGTACCAAAACCAAAGAATATCGTAGATGAGATACAAAAAAAGAGGATCCTACTTCGCTCATGCACCGTCTTTTAACCCTCCTACCGCTGGTAAAGCTAGCAGTCTAATAAAATTTCTGCATGTTAAGACAACACACTAGTACATTTTCATTGACCACTGAGACCAACCCCCAAGCCCGGTCTTTGAACTAATAAAGATGAAGAGAGATGAAAATATTGTTAAGCATTCATAAACCGGATAACTTTAAAAATAATTCAAAACTCGTAAAATTTTATAATACATATATGTATATGTTAGCTCAAATGTAACACACTGACGGCCTAAATATATCTTATTAAAACCTTATTTTTAGAAAATGATGAATATAACAATGTTATAATGTCTGTGTTGTATTTAGAATAATCCCGTAACTACTTCATTCAACTCTTTACACATAACTTCTACTCTCACCTCTTTCGGAATGCTCTAAATAGGCCCATGAAAATTAACCCATGTGTCTAAGTGAACACCAATTGCCTGCTAATATATTTCCTTTCACTCAAGCATTTAGCATAGAGTTTCTTTCTATAATGAACACCAATTGCCAAAGTGACATGAGTGCACATATCTGGATGAGATGTATATAATCAATAATAAATAGATAGTCAGAGCTAAGTAGCACCTTACATATATAATGAACGTTATCAAATAAGTTACAAACATATTTCCATGTTGAATGTTTAATTATACTTCGAAAACTGACCTCTCGTTTTAGCAGAAGAAATATGAACACGTTTTAGTCTTCCAGTTTATTGTTTATGGGAGTTAATTGCTTCAATCTTCTTCTGTTTTACCACGAAACATTTTTCCGTACAACACTTCTTATTTAATTCTAATTAGCTAATTTTAATTATTTTATACGACATAATAACGAATAAAATAATTCTGACATAACATCTTTTTAATTAAAACTTTGTTACACATTTCAGCAAATATGTCGTAGTCAGTCCATATCACAATCATATTACTCAAGTTAAGATAAGATTTATACTTAAACTTTGAATTTTTTTTAAGTTATCAAACACTAACATAAAGAGTATTATCCCAAGTGCGCATTGCTTGCAAAGGTTGCTGCATAAGCATGAAATACTAAATCAATAGATCAAACGAACTATAAGAAACATATATTAATGCCTACTCATCTCAATTCCATAATGTAACACCCCCAAAAATCATGATAACGCAGCGGAATGGTAACACTGGGGTGCGACTTCAGGGCACAAAACACAAGTCACGGAAAACGACCTTAAAATGGACGTTTTAAATAAAGTCATATTCTATTCTATTTAATTAATGATCAGAGTTGACAGGTTTTATTTATAATGTATTAGAAAACATTGTCAAAATACGCTTTGTCAAAATAGTTCTCACGTTATTAAGTCTTCAAAAATATATGTATCCGCGCGACTCGAAATGCTCCCATAATTGCTCCACTAGCAAATAGTAACTGGAAATTACATGCTAAAACGGCAAACAATAATGTTGGTCGAATTCATAGGTTTATGTAAAAAGCGGTATTGAATAATTATAGAAATATTCCAGAAGGAAAAGTAGCGTTAAACATTTAAAGTGTTTATTCCGAAATTTCATCCGAATCAAAGTAGTGATTCAGTAAATCAAGAATAGTATTTTAAAATAGTGGACCACAAGATCGAAGTAATGGGTGGACTAAGTACATATTCCGAGGGTCCAAATCCAAGTATTGTAGAACAAAGAGAAAACACATTCACAAGTCTAAGTATATATTAATTGCACTCTAAGCTCATGACACCGATGCCTTATTAACTAGATTTGTGCCCCAATCAGAAAAATGGATGTCTGCCAACACCCTAACATACTCTCACTGTTATAAATGCACCGATCAACTAGTGAACAAGTACAGGGTTGGGATTGTTAGTCCGATGATCTATCCACAACACCAGCGCTCACTATAAATTGCACTTAAAGGTTTCATGAAAGTAGGGTCTTCACGGGCATATTAGTGATACTTAGGCTATTTATATTCAGGCAGTAATCTGGATAGCATACACTTTGAAAAACACTTGTGTCCAATAGTAAAACAAGCAATGTAATTCACCCCGTAGATTTTGTAAAACAATTATAGAATAATAAAAGGGGGCTATGAACTCTCACAAAGTATTGAAAGGTTTATTGTACTGTAGTAAAAATATATGAGTTTGTAAAAGAGCATGTATTTCCCCTCGGGGGGTTTATAAAACATTGAAAAGATTAAAATGCGAGACTATGAAACTCACAGTGTATTGAAAGGTTAATTGTATTGTAGTAATATACAAGTTTGTAAACGAGCAGTATTCTTCCCCCAAAACAGTTTAAAACAAGTAAAATAGGGGCTATGAAACTCACAAAGTATTGAAAGGTAATTTGTATGTAGTAAATTTACAAGTTTTGTAAACGAGATGTATTCCCCTCGCGGGTTTATAAAACATTGAAAAGATTGAAATGCGAGACTATGAACTCACCTTGAGTGAATGGGAAAATCAACAAGTATTCACAATAGAAAAATGTGTCACGAAGGAATACGAAGGCAACTAATCCAATATAGGGTCGTTTAAGTACTAAACACTTTGTTATTTATAGGTCGTTAGCTCATCATACTTCGGTCGGGCTATCATAATTTAAGAGGTCGTGTAGTGAACGTCTATTGAGGAGCTAGGACACTTGAAATCTTAAATTCCAACAAACTCTCGATAGCCCACCCCGAAAGGCTCATTATGAAACTCCTTAGTATTATAGTACTTTGATAACTAATACAAAGGTATGATTCTATATAGCTACTATCGCTCGGTTACTCGTGTTTTGCGGAAATAATATTTAAATTGCATTTGCTAAATAATTATTCGTTTTTTTGAACTCGTATAAATCGATATTTAAATTCATTTGTCTTTGT
The DNA here is from genome assembly GCA_026074375.1 of Tanacetum coccineum. NCBI lineage: Eukaryota > Viridiplantae > Streptophyta > Magnoliopsida > Asterales > Asteraceae > Tanacetum > Tanacetum coccineum. Next base: position 28,632 of record BQNB010035323.1, on the reverse strand, counting down.
ATAATAATATTTATATAGTTTAAGACATGTATAAAATTATATAAATGATTCTAAAAATGATTCGCAATAATGTATTTAAAAACGTCCAACACTATTCACCTCAGGAAATAGTGCACAAGTTAGAAAATAATGCGTAACTTTCTCGTTTTAAGCCGTTTCTTACGTTTCTTATGTCCACGTTTTCGTTATTAAGTGAGTTATCCAAATATATCATTTTTAAAATTTTTGTTTTTTTGGATGATAGTGTTTTTATTATTCATAACAGATATATACTCTATTTTTATTAGTTTTTGTTATGTAAACTGTAATACGTGTATTTTATTCGTTATAGGCTCTCCGTTTTTTTAACGTTCTTTCGTGTCGATCTGTAATTAAAAGTATATATCATAATTTTGATGTTTTAAAAATATACTTTCTGTAATGAATAGTATATTTTATAAAAAATAGTTTTATAAAAGTATTTCTCGTCGTAAAAACCTCGTAAACTAACGTATCTTTTCGTTATAAATCGGTTTTTTTCGAGTTTCTTATCATTTTGAATCGTCATGAGGCGTATTAATTTTAGATAAGTCTAACCTATGTATGACGTCGAAATTCATCATCCTTTTATTATCCAAGTGTGTTCATTTATATAAGAGTTTATTTTATTAACTTTTTAAACCCAAAATTTATACAAAACAATCATGTTTATACTTAAACAACAAGTCAACTATTTATTAATCTATTTTTCCTTGGTTAATATAAACAATATGAATAAGAAAAGTGTGTAAATTTATAAAATAAAGTGATAATTCGTTTTTTTACATATAAAAAAAATCCTGAGTGGTGTGATTAGCCATAAGAACATGTAAAAACTCAGGAATCATGAAATGATTGTATAAAAGGTATTTAGAAGACCTTAGGAAGGATGAATGTGATGAGAAATAAGTGCTAAACCCGTGTTTAGACTCAAAACCAAAGCTTGCAAGGCTATAACCCTAGCTTTCACTTTTCTTGATTAATACTTGAAAAAGGTAATCCAATGCTTGGAAACACCTTAGGATATCTTAGAATGGATGTGTATAGAAGTGTATGGGTTGTAGAAAATTATATGGATTTGGTTGGGGCATGGATTTGTCCTGAGCTCTAGTGAGTGCCAATGGTTAAGATTTTTTGTTTATTTTTGGTAAGTGTTTATGCAATGTGTGAGCTATATCTTATAAGATACATGCATATATGGTGTAGGACAAGTCAAGGGAACATGTTAAGGTCTTAGGGATGGTCATTGGTCTTAGGGATGGGTTATTGGTCTTAGGGATGGGTCTTTGGTCAATTAGACATGGTATGGTGTGGTTTTAATGAGGTATGTTGCACATTTGACCAAAGTGGAAGAGTTTCTTGTATATATGCTAATTTCGCATACATATGATTATAGGATATCATCTTTGTAACTTTTAAGTATTGGGTATAAAAGTGGGTATTTGTGACGGTAGAAAATGTTCTGGTGGTCTACGGGTATGCCCTAAAGTATATTTATTGCGAAAAAGGTATTTAATTTACTAACAACAAAATAAAAATATAAAAGTTAATTATTACTTTTGAAAAAATAATATAATGATTGCTTGACGAAAAATTTAATGCGTTTGGTGTCCGTTTTAATTATATTGATAATTTGTTGCTTACGCGATTAATTAATTATTATAATTAAAAGTACAATGCATACGAAATAAATTATTAGTAAAATATATGACGTTGTAAATGACCTGAAAATACGGAATGTTACAGTCTCCTTCGGTTAGAAGAGCCTTGTCCTCAAGGCTCAAGTTGCATGCACTTTGAGGAAGGTACGGGTTCGGAAAGAGAAAAAGATGCGGATATTTCTTCCGGAATAATGTTGATGAAGAGGTGTAGATAATTATTATTATTATTAATTTTTTTTTTTATATGAACAGTGCCCCCTAACGTCGAGTGTAACAGTAACCACCCGGTTATTTTCCCCTTTTTATACAAAATTTTCTCCTCCATTTCTCCATACAACACTTAATCTTTCACTTATATTTTCTCTTATCCAATCCTCAAAAATGTTGCACATCATCACGATCTTGGCGATGGCGACCGCGATAGCACTCGGCATTTATCTTGCCTACTTCCCATACGAAGAAGGATTTCAGTATTTGGCAATGGTTCTAGCGGTTCTCGTGCCGGTCATTATCCTTGCTATTGGCGTGGATCTATGCTTGAAGGACTAGATACTATGGTTAGGGGAGGGTTGAAATAAAAACTTGTATTTCCTTTATGTTCTTATGTAATCTTATTTCTAAGATAATAAATGGATGTTGTGGCAATAAATCTTTTTGTTATTTTTATTTATGCCTTTCGATAATTTCGTTACCACGCTTGGTAATTCGTTTGCATTTCCCTTCTAAATTGATTTAACTTGGGTGTTTCAAGATTTGTGATGTTGGTTTAATATTTATTGTTGCGACCAAGGCTCGGCTCCTAGTGGGCTTATTTGTTCCCTTTAGCTTAACGTGTCAGTTGTAACTTTTTTTTTTCTTTTTTTTTTATTTTTTATTTTGATGTGAATTTTATAGTAAGGGGGAGTGTAGGTTTGCTTAGTTGCTATGATTACGATTTGTTCTCCAGAAGTAAACGCGTTTTATGAATACTCACACAAAACTTGATGCAAATAGAAAAAATTGTTCTTGACAAATGCGATGCTCATTTTTGTCATAACTAAGTGTTGATGTGAGAAATAGTTTTATAACGAAATGAAATTTGTCAATAAAGTAAAACGTGAAGTAGTCATTAAGGTGAAAAAAAATATGGTTTATAGGTTGACATCAAGATTGTTTCTAAAGAGATAGGTCATAACAAGTATAAAGAACATCCGAACGAACGCAGAAGTAGTCAAAGAGAATGACGTAAAGATTTATTCAATCAACAAAAATAAACGTAAAAAAGGTCGATGTTCGAAGGTAGGTTCTCCAATGGTGACCGTTTATGATGGTGACAAGTTAATTGTCGTACTCCCATCACTGGAAGACTCAAAAAGAGGGAATTACGAAACAACAGTGCGATTCAAGATATATAGATAGAGTGTTTTTTTTCCCATACTCGGGAGTGAATGGTAAAGTTATAGTAGAATTTACAAATATGCCGAATTTATATCCTCAATGGGAATAAGTAAAAGTCGCGTAAATGGTTGGAGTTAATCGTAGAGATCAAGACGAAATTATCCTTATGTATAGGTATCATTATATAATACAGTTTTGACGTCAGGGAGTAAATGAGGAACATCGGGAAGTACACGAAATTTAGAATGATCAATATTTATATAACGGGACCAATATAAGGTAATAGTAAGACGTCTCATATGATAGGGTAGGAGAACGAAATCATAGTTGTATCAAACTTATCATTATAATGAAATAGTAGTAGTGATGCAAAAGAGAGTTATAAGTTATGGAGCAAGCGCGTGCGGATATCGGATTAAAACAAGAAAGGGATGATATTTGAAAAAAACTATGGTCATAGTCTTGGTTTTGAAAAACGACCCTAGTTCTCTATGCTTCAGCTCTGATACCAATCTGTAACACCCCCAAAAATCATGACAACGCAGCGGAATGGTAACATTGGGGTGCTACTTCAGGGCACAAAACACAAGTCACGGAAAACGACCTTAAAATGGACGTTTTAAATAAAGTCATATTCTATTTAATAAAAGATCAGAGTTGCAACAGGTTTCATTTATAATGTATTAGAAAACATTGTCAAAACGTTTGTCAAATAGTACTCAAGTTATTAAGCCTTCAAAAATTATATATATCCGCGCGACTCGAATGCTCCCAATGCTCCACTAGCAAAATAGTAACCTGAAAATACATGCTAAAACGTCAACAATAATGTTGGTGAATTCATAGGTTTAAGTAAAAAGCGGTATTGAAATAATTTAAGAAATATTTCAGAAGAAAAGTAGCGTTACAACATTTAAAAGTGTTATTTCCGAAATCCATCCGAAATCCAAGTAGTGATTCAGTAAATCAAGAAGTATTTAAAAGTGGACCACAAGATCGAAGTAATGGTGGACTAAGTACATATTCCGAAGTCCAAAACAAGTAATGTAGACAAGAGAAACACATTCATCAAGTCTAAGTATATATTATTGCACTAAGCTCATGACACCGAAGCCTTAACTAGATTTGTGCCCCAATCAGAAAATAGGATGCTTGCCAAAATCCCTAACATCTCTCAATGTTAATGCACGCGATCAAACTAGTGGACCCCAAGTAATGGGTGGGGCGATTGGTTAGTTCCAGATAGATCTATCCATAAACACCAGCGCTCACTATAATAGCAATTAACGGTTCATGAAAAGTAGGGACCCTTTTTCTCTCTTTCTTTTCCACATGGTCTTTATTATTTATTGCAAATATAGTGACTACTTAAGGCATTATTATTCAGGCAGTAATCATGGATATATACACTTTGAAGAAAACTTCTTGTGTCCAATTAGTAAAAACAAGCAAATGTAATTCACTCGTAGATTTTGTAAAAACATTTGTAGAAAAACGGGGCTATGAACTCAAAAAGTATTGAAAGGTAATTTGTACTGTAGTAAAAATATATGTGTTTGTAAATGGGCATGTATTCCCTGCAGGGTTTATAGCAACATTGAAAAGATTAAAATGCGAGACTATGAAATAACAGAGTATTGAAAGTAATTGTTATTGTAGAAAAAATATACAAGTTTGTAAAGAGCATGTATTCTCCCCAAAACAGTTATAAACAAGTAAACTAGGGGCTATGAATGCTCCATTAATTAAGTATTGAAATGGTAATTGTACTGTAGTAAAATACTACAAGTTTTGTAAACGAGCATGTTTTCCCCTCTCGGGGTTTATAACATTGAAAGATTGAAATGCGAGCCTATGGAACTCACTTGAGTGAATGGAATCAAAAGTATTCATCAATAGAAAAATGTGTCACGAAGGAATCCGAAGGCAACCTAATTAAAATATAGGTCGTTTAAGTACTAAAAACACTTTTTGATTATTTATAGGTCGTATAGTCATCATTACTATCGTTCGGGCTATCATAATTAAGAGGTCGTGTAGTGAACGTATGAGGAGCTAGGACACTTTAAATCGTAAATCCAACAACTCGTCGATACGCCACCCCGAAGAGGCCTCATTATGAAACTCCCTAGTAATATAGTACTTTGATAACTAATACAACGTATGATTCTATATAGCTACATCACCGTCTATCGTGTTTGCGAAATATATTTAAATTGATTTGCTTAATATTTTTCTGTATTTGAATAGTTAAATCGAATATTATAATTCAATAGGCCCCTCTTTGTAAAATAATATTTATAAAGTTTTAACGACATGTATAAATTATTATATAAATGATTCATAAAAATTGTTTCGCAAAAAAAATTTATTTTAAAAAACGACCTACATATCTCACTCAGGAAATAGTGCGACAAGTTAGAAAATAATGGTAACTTTCTCGTTTTTAAGCTTTTTACGTTTCTTATGTCCACATTTTCGTATTAAGTCGAGGTTATCAAATATAAATTTTTAAAATTTTAGTTTTTTGAATGGATTATGTGATTTTTTACTTGTTAATAACAGACTATTATACTTATTTTTATAGTTTATGTTATGTTTAAACTCGGTATAACGTCGTTTTTTATTCGTTATAGCTCCGTTTTTAAACGATTCTTTCGAGTACGTTATAGTTAAATTAAAAGTTATATCATATTTTTGATGTTTTAAAAATATCACTTTCTGTAATGAATAGTAAATTTTATAAAAATAGTTTTATAAAAGTATTTCTCGTCGTAAACTCGTAACTAACGTATCTTTTTCGTTATAAATCGGTTTTTCGAGTTTCTTATCATTTTGGAATCGTCATGAGGCGTATTATTTTTATGTAATGTCAAACCTACTGTATGAAGTCGAAATCAAATCACCCTTTTATTATCCAAGTGTGTTCATTTATAAAGAGTTTGTTTTATTAACTTTATAAACCCAAATTTATACAAAATCATGTTTATACTTAAACAACATGTCAACATATTTATTAATCCATTTTTCCATGATATATATAACAATATGACATAAGAAAAGTGTGTAAATTCATAAACATAAGTGATAATTCGTTTTACATATAAAAAAATCCTAAGTGGTGATATAGCCATAAAGAACATGTAAACACATGAAATCATGAAATGAAAAGTATAAAGGTATTTAGAAGACCTTAGGAAGGATGAATGTGATGAGAAATAAGTGCTAAACCCGTGTTTAGACTCAAAACCAAAGCTTGCAAGGTTATAACCCTAGCTTTCACTTTTCTTGATTAATACTTGAAAAAGGTAATCCAATGCTTGGAAACACCTTAGGATATCTTAGAATGGATGTGTATAGAAGTGTATGGGTTGTAGAAAAAATTATATGGATTTGGTTGGGGCATGGATTTGAGCCGTGAGCTCTATGAGTGCCAAAGGAAGAGATTTTGTTATTTTTGGTAAGTGTTTATGCAATGTGTGAGCTATATCTTATAAGATACATGCATATATGGTGTAGGACAAGTCAAGGGAACATGTTAAGGTCTTAGGGATGGTCATTGGTCTTAGGGATGGGTTATTGGTCTTAGGGATGGGTCTTTGGTCAATTAGACATGGTATGGTGTGGTTTTAATGAGGTATGTTGCACATTTGACCAAAGTGGAAGAGTTTCTTGTATATATGCTAAAATTTCGGCATACATATGATATATATTTTGTAACTTTTATGTATTGGGTATAAAAGTGGGTATTTGTTGAAGCGTAGAAAAGTTTTGGTGGTTCGGTATTTGCCTAAAACGTATTTTTTTGCGAAACGTAATTTAAGTTAGTAACCATCAAAAATAAATAAAAAATTAAAAGTTAATTTTTTACTTTTGAAAAAATTAATTAATGATTGCTTGACGGAAAACTTTAATTCTTTGGTGTCCGTTTTCATTAATTGATAATTTCTTAGCTTACGGCGATTTACTTAATTAGTATAATAAAGTAAATGCATACGAAAAAAAAATTATTAGTAAAATATATGACGTTGTAAATGACCTGAAAATACGGAATGTTACACATAATAAGAAACCTTTATTATCTCCATTCATAGTATTTGTTCCTAACATATGATTATTATTCATGCATACTCATAATCCATTTATATTTGTTTTAGGGAGTACAATATCCATATGTGTGATGCCACACTAAACCACGATGTGTTGACTTGTATTATTCAAGTTGGTCGATTCGTGCAAGTAATAAGGCACTAAATGCTTAGAAAACTTAATTTTCATCTTAGTATCTTGTTCTAAGCTATTTTCTTGCATAGGGGTGTTTGGAAATTCATCTTAAGAGTGATTTTTCTGATAATGAGTAATTGGACTTGGATAATAATCATCATGTTATAAAACAATCATGGAACATACTATTTGGATATGTTAATTGCCTAAAGTTGTAGTTTTTTAATTTTTGCAGGTTTTTAGTAAAGCAACCAAATCTCAAACACCATGATTATTTGAAAGAAATAGCCCCATACACCAAATGTTTTTCTTGCATGTACTACCCCATGATTACTCGAATTAATGGGTCTAAAACGGCCTAATTGATATTATCATAACCACCCTTCGCAGCCTCCAAATGAGTACAAATTGGCCTTGTGCAATCATACAAACTTCAAGAGTCCCTTTTTAGATCACATCAAGAAAGTATACACATTTTTAGAATAGGCTTGTTGGATTAAGAGAGCCCCGATAAGCAATTTCAAACAACCTTATAATTATATATTCTAATAGAAACAACCCCCATACAACCCCTATAAGGAGTTTCGATAAGACATTCCCAACATGTGGTTAATTTAATTACCAAGCCAAAACAGCCCCTAACTATTCTAATACGTAATTCCAAACAGCCCGTGTTTTCAGTTTCAAAAAGAAATCTCAAACAGCCCCTAAAAGTTTACTTTTTTATCATGCAATCGCAAACAGCCCCTAAAAGTACTTTCTACAATCATATTTGACGCTATATTTTTCAAAAACAACATCAAGCATATTTGAAAAATAAACTAAATAAGTAGGTACTTCGTTTTACATCACGTCAATATTGAATAAGTGGCTATATGAGGATAACCCAATCAATTGCACCAAGTTGTTAAAGTAAGTTGTAATTCATCCAAAGAATTGTCAAGAACATCAACAAAGGTATTACTCAACTGAAATAAGAGTGCTGCACATTTTTATATATATTCTTACAACTAAACAAAGTTATTTGAGCAAATATGTAACAACTCGTATTTTACGGTCAATATTAAATTTTGACTCTGTTCCTATTTTTGCTTTGAATAAATTTTTTTGTGTTTTACTTGTTAGCCGATTTGGTGAAAATCGTCATTTTTAGTTATTTAAGTGTCGTGCTTCGGATATTATCCGTTAAGCGTTTTAAGAAATTAAAATTTTCATATTATTTCTCCGGAAGGCTAATTATTTTATTTTTAGTATTTCGTGATTTTTCCCGCGTTTTAGCCGAAACCGTGTCAAAATCGTAATTTACATTTTATAATACTTTAACTAAATGTATTAACACCAAATAATATATATAAATAATTAAACCAAACACCCTTCTTAATTTTAGTCTCCATCTAAACTCAAAAACAAACACTCCCTTTGGAAATTTATTAAACATTTGACCATCTATAAAAGGATTTGACTCTTCTAAAAACACACACACAGTTATAAAAAATTTCATCCTGTTCTTTGCTCTCTCTCTGGTTCGACGAGTACTCCACAAAAACCATCAAGAAACAAAAACTTTTCCCCCAAATCTCTTTCATTTGATCTTAAATCAATCCCAAATCAACCCCTAATCATTCCCCAACAACAATTAACCACCATACATCAAGTTTAAAAAGTTCTTGATTTTATTGATTCTTGATTTTTTAAGGGTATGATCTAATTAAAGAAGAATGGAGTAATAAGGGTTTATAATTAAGTGTATAATCAAAGATTGGAGTAACAAAAAATCAATTTGGGATCATTCTTTTGGTTCTTTGGGGTTCGGCCAAAAATCAAACCTAAGGGGGTTTGATTGTGTTATTTTTCTAGCTATTTCATTGTGATTGTAAGTATTTTTGTTACCCCTTTTTCATTGATTCAATTATATATTGATTGCATGTGCTTGACTTTATATCTAGAATCCATGAATTATAGTGCATGTTGAATTTTTGAGGTGGATCATTGTTTGAGATGATTAGTGAATGGGGTTGGGCTAGTTAGAGGTTATTGTGAAGTTGTGGTGAAGTGAAATTGGTGTTTGGTAAGGTTTCGGGTTAGGCGAATTAATGCAGAAAATCGGACAGCCATATTCGGGTGTCATAAATAATTTTAATTTGATTTTAGGCTTTTGATTATGGTAGAGGATGTCCGTAGCTTCGATTCGATATATGGCACGACTTCTAACTCTACTTAGGAATATTTTTACTAAAAATTCAGCTTTTTGGGAAAATAATAGTTGTTGTTAGATTTTTAAATGGGTATTTTCGTCACTTTCGGGTCCGTTTCGGCCTTTGGCCGAAACATGAAAGTTGTTCGGAATGCCGTTTTACTTCTCCGCGAGGATTACTAAGTCTAAAAGTGAGTAATAACGGGTCGAAAAACTGGAATAAAAATCTGCGTTTTTGTATTTATTTAAATTGCATCAGACCTGATAAATGGAGGTTTTCTTCCATTTCTGTCGAGTTTTGGGTCTCGGGTAAAACTAGAAAGTTGTTCAAAATGTCGTTTTATCTTTTTGCGAGGCAATCTAAGTTTAAAAATGCCTTATGACGGGTCAAAAACTCAAACACAAATCTGCGTTTTTATAATAATTTCCCGCAGAAACTTGTAGGGGTATTTTGGTCATTTTCTGTTGGGGTTTGAGTCTCGGCTAAAACTAAAAAGTTGTCCGAAACGTCGTTTCACATCAAGGTGCTTTAGAGTCTGAGTCGTGAAAATGTGATTTAGCGGGTCATTTTGGACGGGTCAGATTTAAGAAAAATGTATAATAAAAAGTCAAACTTGACGAAATTCTTTTAATGGTCAATTAGCGTTATGGAGAATGATTAGACGTAAAATATATTAACTAAGGCTGAAATTACAACTAATAAGTTAGTCTTTCGCTTTTGTTCGCGTCTAGATGCCTTAACCTTGATAATGGGTCAAAATGGGTAATTTTCATTAAAAATTACATATTAGTCGGAATGGGTTAAAATAGAGTTAAACTTAAGGCAAAACATTTAAGTGTGGATAAATAAGTAAGTTTGGCGCACTCATGAATTCTACGATATAAGATTTCATATATGTCGGAATATATATTTTACATACTTATGCATTTTATGCATTTTTCTTATAAATATACTCTTATACGCGCACCATTAATATAGGTCGCGGGTGAGACGTTGTCGTCGTTCTTTCTATGTTGAATTTCTCGTTCGATACTTCATTGCTTCTCGGTGAGTTCATAGCCCCACCTTTGCTTTTTCTAATGGTTTCCATAAACTGTTTCGTGGGGGGTGGGGGGTGAGAATTACATGCACGTTACTAAGTCCAACTTATTGAATTCTACAACTTTAAGCGTTACATGACTAATTTTACTAAAGCTTTTACTTGCTTATTACATGACTTTTAATACATGGCTGTTTACTCATGAATTTACTAAAGCTTGATTTGCTTACTAAAAGATTTGAGATCACTAAATTCTTATATATGAAAACTGAGAGTTTTGATCACATTACTTGTTTTACATTGGACACAAGTGTTCAATTGTATAGATATTCAGATCATAGATATTTCCTAAGTACCCGTTTTGTCATTAGTCCCCTTTTCTATCAGAACCGGTAATTACTCAGCTGGGTAAACGCGAGTGATTCGTGGATAGATCTAATCGGGATCTACAATCCCCGTCGTAGCTGTATTTCGTAGATAACCATTGACGCATTTAACAGTGATGTAATTCTAGGATGTTTGGCCCGCTCTACAACATATACATCTTTGGGCAACAAACTCGAATACAAGTTTTGATTACAATGATGCGATAAGGTTCGGTGTCAAGAGCTTAGAGAAATAATATATTATTTTATCGACTAGCACTTGGTGAATTTGTTTCTCTGTCTACATTACTTAAATTTTGTGGTCCACGTGCTGTACATTCTTTTGAATTATTGAATACTACGTGTGATTTCGGAAATAATGCTTTGAAATGACTGTAACGCTACTTTTTCTTACGAAATAATTAATTGAATTAAATTCACAACTACTTTTTCCTTAAACCTATGAATTCAACCAATACTTATGTTGACGATTTTGCAATGTATTTTCTTCAAGGTTATTACTTCTACTAGCTGTGCATAAATGGGAGCAAATTTGGATCGCGGATTATCAAAACTTTAAAGACTTGGTTTTTCTCACATCCGACAACCATTATTATTAAAATATACAAAAGGAGTCATGTTTAAAACTCTTTATAACTTTTTGTTAACAGTCTCTCTTATTGGGACCTGAATTTACTCGATTTATTTATCAATCGAGATGTGACATTTTTATTATAAACGCTCTTTAGGTCGCTGTTCCTGTAACTTGTGTGTATGAACTATGAAGAAGCACCCAAGTGGTACTATACCGCTTGTTCTCTAGTTCTGATTTTTGGGGGTGTTACGAGTGGTTTATCAGAGCATTGGTTATTAGAGAAATCTATAGGTCCGTTTTCAAAACCCTAAAGTATCTAACCGTTTTTTTAAAACTTTTAAGAGGTCTTTCACCCATTGTCTGTATATCCGCTTGCTGCTGGCTTCGCTCTCTCCGTTAACCTTATACCACTTTTAGCATCCATATTGCTATTACTTAATAGTTAGTATATATTACTTGGTTATGATTTCACCTCCTACAATCTATCTTATTACGTCAATACGATTTGCCTTATATGATAATCGGGCGTTTATAATATTTGACCACCTCCGGATATCGTAGTACATCCTGTTTTTCTTATTTTTCCCCCCGAACATTCAATACTAGTATCAATAATGCTGGTACTTCGTACGTATATGTGAGGCTACCTCTTTTAATCTCTTATGCTTCTATTCTGGTTTGCCGTTATCTAATTATATATGAAGTGATTCATGTGTGAGTCTGAACTATCAAGGTCGCTGTGTCGCCTTTGGTGTTATGGCTAGTCTGTGATTTGATAATTTGGACTCTGGAACGAGTACATCGCACTCATGTTATATTGCGTGCTATGAACGGAAGGGGTAACAAACCTAGCCCACATGTACTTAATCACTGTCTATGTTTTTTAATCGAGCTTGGCTTGATGCGAATGCTAACCAAAGCCTAAGTGTGAAATCGCCTACGTAATAATAATTACTTACATATGTGTATACTATGGTACGTCTTAATGAGTTCATTTACTATAATATATTGTGAGCGACACGATTATCTCCGAAGCATTTACGCGACTTTATTTCCTTTTGATGATATTAACATTCGGTGTACTTTGTCAATTCCATTAGTTATCTTGTCGTTCGACTCCGAGTTCGAACACTCTTCTTATGCTTTTGAATCGCGTATGTTGTTTTCGTAATCCATCGTTCTGAAATCTTCCAGTTGATGGAGTACGACTCTATCTTGTTTATCTTCGGATTGTATCATCTTTAGGCACATACCTTTTGGAATTGCGCTGACCAACGTCTCCATTATTCTTCTCGTTACTTTTATGATTTATTAAAAAATCATGCCGTCAAAAGACCATTCCCTTACTTAATGTAGCATTTAGGGGATCTTGTTGTAATATTTTGGTTGTTGTCGGCATACTAAGAGTAGGATGATTTATAATCATCTTATTGAAATGAATTAGGACGCTTCTTCATTTGAATAAAGAAATTATAAACAGCCAAACCATAAGTTCATGATTCTTTACTTTCATGGATTGGGACGCCTCTTTATGTAAATGACGAATTGTGAATGAGTGGGCTTATGTGTATTCGACATAGCGTGCGTTCGTCCGCACGGATCATTCTGTGGGCTATGAACTCCTTTTGACTCGTAATTTGTTATATGGATATTTCCGTTATGTATAGACCGTCGCAAACCATATGGGGATAAGTCAAATAGAGCATCGGGACGACGCGCCCTTAAGGTGGGAAGGCTGTAACATTTCGTATTTTCACGGTCAATATTAAATATTGACTCCGTTCCTATTTTTGCTTTGAATATAATTATTGTGTTTTACTTGTTAGCCGATTTGGTGAAAATCGTCATTTTTAGTTATTTGAGTGTCGTGCTTCGGATATTTATCCGTTAAGCGTTTTAAGAAATTAAAATTTTCATATTATTTCTCCGGAAGTCTAATTATTTTATTTTTAGTATTCCGTGATTTTTCCCGCGTTTTAGCCGAAACCGTGTCAAAATCGTATTTTACATTTTATAATACTTTAACTAAATGTTTTAACACCAAATAATATATATAAATAATTAAACCAAACACCCATTTTCTTTTAATTATCTCCTACAAAACATTAAACCAAACACCCTTCTTAATTTTAGTCTCCATCTAAACTCAAAAACAAACACTCCCTTTGGAAATTTATTAAACATTTGACCATCTATAAAAGGATTTGACTCTTCTAAAAACACACATACTCAGTTATAAAAAATTTCATCCTGTTCTTTGCTCTCTCTGGTTCGACGAGTACTCCACAAAAACCATCAAGAAACAAAAACTTTTCCCCCAAATCTCTTTCATTTGATCTTAAATCAATCCCAAATCAACCCCTAATCATTCCCCAACAACAATTAACCACCATACATCAAGTTTAAAAAGTTCTTGATTTTATTGATTCTTGATTTTTTAAGGGTATGATCTAATTAAAGAAGAATGGAGTAATAAGGGTTTATAATTAAGTGTATAATCAAAGATTGGAGTAACAAAAAATCAATTTGGGATCATTCTTTTGGTTCTTTGGGGTTCGGCCAAAAATCAAACCCAAGAGGGTTTGATTGTGTTATTTAACTAGCCATTGCATTGTGATTGTGAGTCTTCTACTTTCCCTTTTCTATTGATTTGATTACATATTCTATGCATGTGTTTAATTTTGTGTCGAGAATCCATGAATGTTGTTGCATGTCGTGTTTTTGAGGTTATTGATAGTTTTAGATGATTATTATGGTTATTGGGGTAGTTTGAGTATGTTGGAGAAGTTTGTGGTGCGAAATATTGACGTTTTAAAGGAGTTGGAAGACACTCATTTAGACCAGAAACTTTAGGTCCGTTTTTGGCAAAGTCAAAAATTGTAAAACTGATTTTAGGCTGAAATATATGGTAGAGGATGACCGTAGCTTCGATTCGATATATGGATCGTTTGATAACTCTTAGAAACGAACGTTTGACGGCCGATTGAAGTTGAGAAAAATGTTAAAAATAAAAACTGCACTTAATAAAAATAATAGTTGCTGGTAGATTCGAAAAAGGGCATTTTCGTCATTTTCTGGTCCGTTTCGGCCTTCGGCCGAAACATGAAAGTTGTTCGGAAGGCCATTTAACTTTTCCGCGAGGATATCTAAGTCTAAAACGCATGTTAAACGGGTCGAAAAACATAGAATAAAATCTGCGTTTTTTTTAGTTTGCATCAGATCTGATATAAGGGCATTTTAGTCATTTTCTGTCGAGTTTCAGGTCTCGGATAAAACTAAAAAGTTGTTTAAAATGCCGTTTTACCTTTACGCGAGGATAACTAAGGCTGAAAGCGTGTGTTAAAGGGTTGAAAAGCTTAGGAATAGATATTACATTTTTAGTTAAAAAAAATAAAGTTTCTGCTGAAACTTGCAGGGGTATTTTGGTCATTTTCTGTTGGGTTTCGGGTCTCTTCTAAAACTAAAAAGTTGTCCGAAACGTCGTTTTACATCAAATTGCTTTAGAGTCCGAGTCGTGAAAACGTAATTTAGCGGGTCATTTTGGACGGGTTAGACTTAAGAAAAATTTATAATAAAAAGTCAAACTTGACGAAATTCTTCTAAAGGTCAATTAATGTTAGGAGAATAGTTAGGCGTAAAATATCTTTACAAAAACTGAAATTTCAACTAATAAGTTAGTCTTTCGTTTTTGTTCGCATCTAGATGTCTTAATCTTGATAATGAGTCAAAATGGGTAATTTTCGTTAAAAATTACATATTAGTCTGAATGGGTTAAAATTGAGTTAAACTTAAGGCGGATCATTTTAGTAGGTATGAATAAGTAAGTTTGGCACACTCATGGATTATACGATATACGATTTCATATATGTCGGAATATATATATTTTACATACTTATGCATTTTATGCATTTTTCTCATAAATATATTCTTATACGCGCACCATTATTATAGGTCGCGGGTGAAACGTTGTCGCCGTTCTCTCCAAGAGAATTTCTCGTTCGATACTTCATTGCTTCTGGGTGAGTTGATAGTCACACCTTTTCTCTTTTAAGGGTTTTCATAAACTGTTTTCAGGGTGAGAATACATGCTCGTTTTACCAAGTAAACTCATTGATTTCTACTACATAATCGTTACATGATTACTTTTACTAAATCTTTTACTTGCTTACTACATGACTTCTAAAAACTTGTGCGATACATAGTTGTTTACTTATGAACTGATTTAAAGCTTAATTTGCTTACTACATGATTTGAGAACATTGAATACCTATATATGAAACCGAGAGTTTCGAACACATTACTTGTTTTACTTTGGACACAAGTGTTTTAAATTGTATGCTATCCAGATTATTGCCTGAATATTATTGCCTAAGTTACCACATTGCCATTTAAGTCCCTACCAAATCATGAAACGTTAATTACTAATGTAGTAAGCGTGAGTGTTATGGATAGATCTATCGGGATTGAGAATCCCCACCTGGAATTTCAGGTCACAAGTTAGCCATGGTTGTCACACCCCGCCAAGGCGGAAACACGAGGCGTAACTTTATGGATATCATCACAACATAATGATGTCAACAATAGAGAATCACTACATGCATAACTAAATATAAACGACACGAGGTGTCATGACAATACCGAAAACAATGGAACGACATCTTGTATTAATGAAAAGGGGTCTCATCAATACAAAGACAATGTCTTGCAAACCTATTAAAAACCAATATCATTCAAGAATTCATGCAAACAATTATGAAACGAAATCAAATGAGAACTTTCAATGCCAGCCTAATGGTCTCTCTAGCCACTTTTATTAACTTCAACACCTTCATAACGCTCACCTAAAAATGATGCTTAAAACGTCAACACAATGGTTGGTGAGAGTGATAGGTTTACGACACCAATTCAAGATTTAAATCAATTATTGTGATTATAAAAAAAACAAAACACAGCAGGACAATTTAGCTGGCTATTATACATGCTAACATGCATTCAACTAACAATCACCATTGGAACGAAACGTGTCCCCCGATCCAAACCATAAAATTTATCATATAGTCATGGAGAGGAATGCTATCCCCGATCCCAGACTCTTGGTACAGTATCTATCTAATATCATACCCACACAAAGTAGGCGAAACCTCATACCCACAAAGTAGGCGAAAACCAATCTCAAACTAAATCACAAGGAGACGATCACGCTCCATGGATGTCATACGACATGCAGCACATAAACATATAATAATACATAAAAGTCATTGGTCAATTAAAACCACATACTCACTAGTAATTAAAATATTCCAAAAATATTTTGAATATTTCCATCCTAAGAAAAATAGTAAAAAATGATAATATGAAACTCACCTGATGCTAGCTACTTGTCAAACTCTAGATCACAATCTAACACAACAAATTACAAGTTACTCGCGGTTAGGGCTAAATGCTAAGCCAAATGTAACAATCATTAATGGACTTCTAAACCTTTATCTAAGTTTATAGTCTTTTAGATGCATCTTCCCATTTCATTTTTATACCCTTTATGACCTTATTTATTAACTTCCACTTTCATAGTTTCTGGCTGAATTTTGTAGTCAATCATGACCATAATTTAAAATACTAAATCACTTCATTGATGGGTATCCTTTACATCCATAGTTCCCTAATGATTTTCTCTGAGCTACTGTGATTTTTTAGAAAAATAATACTAAGTCGAAACTATTTTATAAAAAAATTCATCATTACAAAAGTACTCAGATTCGGATATGAACGCACACAAAAAAGGTTTAACAGTCCTTTATATTACTTAAAAATGTTTTATCGCTGCCATTCGAACTGGAGTTAATAGGTACACCTAAAATTATGTACCTCTGATTTGGCTAACCATAATTTGATTTTTAAGTAGGGGTTTTACTCCGGAAAATCTGACCCAAATCTGACCGTATTTACTGTTTTGCATCGTTTTTGCGAATATTTATTCAAATTAACTTCCCGACCTCATAAAAAACTTTCTGTGGTCCGGACTTTTTGGAAACTAGACTCTCTGAACTTATCAATGGACATAAGATTCATAAATAAAAACGTTTTTATCATTAAGATAACTTCAGTTGAACACAACCCTAAAATTTGTCAAACCCTAAGTCATAAATTAACGCGATCTACCCTATGCGATTACACCTTAAACGCTATAAATTCATCCCTAAATCACTTCTAATTTGTATAACGTCCATAAATCTAAGGAGAATATGAAAACCCTAATTCCATCAATTTATTGTTAACATAATTTTAAAAAAGAAGATTAATTTAAAAGAGTTTATAGAAACTTACCTAAAATCTTGATTTGATTACACAAATCACCAACTTGAATCTTGATAAAAAAAATCTTTTTTTTTCTTCTCTGCTTGGTTCGACTGATTTCACAAAAAAAGGGAGGAGAAGTTTGTATTTATAGTGAAAAGAAAAAGGTTTGGATAATTACCTAATTAGAATCCCACTTAGACTAAAATTGGGTTTCCTTTTTTTTCTTTCTTTAAAACCGGCCAAATAACACCCCTTTTATTTATTTTTTATTATTAATTTCGAATTTTATACATATATATATATTATTTATATTTTTTTTATAAAAACCTTTATTTATTTTACCTTTCAAACCTTTTAAATTAAAACTAGATTAAATGACTATGAATAAATTTCATTTCTAATTTTATTTTACCAACTTAATAAAACTAAGTTCAAATTTCTATATTTTCTAAACTAAACTTTTAATTTTACTAACTACTAACACTTAAAGATATAAATACGTATACATATACATAAAATACGTACACACATAGAATTATACTATCATTTTCATTGTCACTAAAATGTGAACAAAATGAAATACCCATAACAACCATAACTTCAATCACAAGGAGACGATCACGCTCCATTGATTGGTAACCAAACTCACATAAGATCACATAAACACATAATTATTATAACACATAATGATGTTCAAGTCCATACTAACGGTTTGACTAACCTGCTCAAAGCACAGTTGTCACAATGGCGCATTTAACATTTTGAGGAACCTGTAGGCTGTTTTGGCAGACACCCTATATTTTGTTTTGGGGCACTGACAGTTAAGGTTTCGGGGTCACGAGCTTAGTGCAATAATACATGTTTTGGACTACTGAATTTGTTTTGTAGTCTACCATTACTTAATTCTTGTGGTCCACTAAACTGTTTGATTGCAATAACATTACTCGATTTACTTAATCATTGTTTTATGATTAAAACCTATGAATTCACTCAACAATTTTGTTGACTTTTTTAGCATGTTTTATCTCAGGTTTTCAGGTATTTTGCTCGGAGAGAAGCCGCACGGATATGTATTTCGGAGACTCTTTATTTTATACATTAAAAAATTTCTTTTGAAAACACTGTGTTGTAAAGAATTTTTATTATTACATTTGATGAAAATTTTATCTAAACACTTGTGTTATTTTGAAACTGTTGGGATCTGTTTGCAAACTCTGATGTTTTAATGAATTCTGACGTACTTGAAACCATGTCATGTTATGTTTTTGTTTCTTGGGTTTTTTAAATTGTGTTCGATCGTGCGTAGAAAAATAGGCATGCTTACACATCTGACTACCTAGATACATATGTCGTTCGAATATAGACATTGCATATGCATTTTATATTTCATTAGTGTATTCAGAAGCTGTAGCGATTAGGTGTTATGTATTTGGTGGATCAAACCTGCATTTGTTTTTGGACAGAGGTTTCGCTTAACAGTTAATGGATTTTTGTAGTTACTTGCAGACACACTAGGTTTGATAGCTAGGGATATTGTTTTTTATACAATATGTAGCCCTTATATTTATGGTTAAGAATCTTACGGAAACAAAGTTGCGTAGTGCGTATAAAAAGAACCGTTAGGGTAAGCTGTAGTGAAACTTGGTGTTTTCTTTGCCATTTTCACTGTATTTTTGGTCATTTAGGGTTAATTTTGGTATAAACGGATATGTGTATTTCACACATATCAAATGCATACGAGCAAGTATACTCGTTTATTCATAGTAAAGTTTGGTAAGTCAAGTTCGTTCCATGGGACTTGGTAATAATCATTATATAATAACGGAATAAGCAAATAGGTTGTCACGATCCCTATCACTTCTAAACACAAAGAACATTTCATTTTCAATTCATTCATGGCAAAAAGAATACTTGTGTTAAAAGTATATTTCATTGATATGAGAGTTGATTTGTTAGTTAAACATGATTGTATGACTAACAAAACATTGTTTATATAGATTCGATCCATGGTGTATTTCACAAATCCACACATATTTAGATTAACAGTGATCCCTTTCGGCCTATAAACACTATACTTTCTATACCATTTTAATCCAATTGTTATGAATGACATGATTACGTCAAGTAATTCCAATGAGCCCTTTTGGCCTATACTCGAGTTTTAAGATCAAAACAAGCTTTTTCAATATGTTAATTTGATAATGTCAAGCATCAAAATCTCTTACTCATTCGTGCACTAATTTTGAGAGAATGAAAACATAACCGGAAATCCTTTCGGCCTATAAATCCGTTTTAAGTTTCACCAACATATTAATCAACGATATCTCTCAATCAATCCACGAGACAATTCTTTAATCTGCATACAATCTCAATCAACATCATAATCAATTCAATATCATTTTTTGCACAAGTATAACAAAACTACTCATCATTTATTTCATCAACCTCAAAACTCAATTCAAACATATTATACATAATGTAAATGTAAGTAAACTTCTGCAAATAAGATCAAGGATTATACCTAGAACAATGATTACACAAGAGAAATTAGACTTGGATTTAGATCAATCCAAATGCCTCCAATCAAACAAAAATATCAATTCTTAAGCACAAAGCAACCATAGATCAATACAATTCTCTTGATTCTATCTTGGACATTCTCAGAACTATTCTAGCCTTTTGGGAGAGTAATTAGGGTTTCTTAACCTTTGTTAAGGGTTACGAAAGTGTGTGTGTAGCGAGACCCCTATTATGAAATTTATCAGGCTAGATACATTATTCTAGTCAGAAAACGATGTTCAGAGAGAAAGGAGGGAAATGATCAGGTTTGGAGGGTAATGGCTCATTAATTCATCCATTACTAGTAATTTTGTAACTGCAAAATGTGCCCAGCCAGGCGGCTAGATCTCCAGCCGAGGGGCTAGATGGTCTCAGTCAGCCCCTAAGGCTCCTTTCCAGCATGGGCGGCTGAGGCTTCACTCCAAAACGTAAAGTGGTGTTTGCTTGGTATTTTCTCCTCTTTTTTGCTTCTTTTTGGGTTGGGTTGGCCGATACAACTTATAAATGGATTAGATTTGTACTTGATGCTATAAGGGGCTCATAACCGATTATCCCAAGCTTTACTTGTCGAAAAATCTCCGAAAGTCATTTTCTTCACGTTTTCTTCTTATGTTCTCGTCTTCTTCCATCTTGGCTAACTAAAAACATGTAAACTTCACTTTGCATAATATTAGTAATAAAAGTTCTCTATTAAGCCAAATATCTCATATAAAAGCACAAGTAACGCTCCCAAAAACATACTTGATTTGAGCGTTATCAAATTCCCCCACACTTAAGTTCTGCTCGCCCTCGAGCAGGTTTAGCATTTTAAGAAAAAGAATTCCAGTAAACTCTCGATGGTGATTCACAAAAATCTAATTGCTCAACCAAGAACAATCATCGTTTTAAAGCTTGCATGTGAATTTCTTGACAATACCCGTATGATTTCTGAGCATGACAACACAACTAAGCACCTCACGAAAAAGAACTTTTATGAATTCACTCAGCACTCGAATTTTTCTGTTTTGGTGTTGGTGTAAGTAAATCACTCATTTGCTCAGATATGATTTCGTGTCATACCATAGGCTTGTGCAAGTATCAAAATTTAAATCCGATGGGGCGTGAGTACCCGACAAATCTATCAAAAGGACTTTTATTTGGTTAAGCTTTTGGGTCAATAAGGGTTGTGAGTTAGACATGGGATATTTTTGGTTCGGTTCTATAAACGAAAAATAAATAAAGTCTAAAAATTGCTAGTCACTACAATCCAATTGAAATGAATACATACCCAATCTCCTCTCGATCGATTACTGGTGTCACGTCTTAGCGCATTGGCTAATCGACACCCAAATTTACTTCTTCTTCCTTCATCTTCATAACTTATAGCACATTGGCTATTTTCATAATATTTTTCTTCTTTCTTTCTTTTTTTTAACAAACTTCTCTGTCACCCCCACATTTTGGATGAGCATACACCACAAAAAATACAAATATGAGTAGCTACCTCCGTCTTTGTCGAAATGGCACACACAAAGTACAAAGTGTGGTCAACGAGTAATCATCAAAAATATACCATTCATACCAAGTAACTAGCAATCCATAGACTTAACTAAGGGTTAGGCTAAAGTTAAATGTGTGAATATATTTTTATTTTTTTTTTGGATTTTATCAAACGAACGAGATGGCTCAAAGGGTGAACTAAGGGTATCTAGCACTAAAAGTGAGTGCTAACAAATTAGTCCATATAAGTGGTTAACTAAACGATGTGGCTAGCTAAGTTTCATTAGATGTAAACCGAAGGCCATTTGGTGTAGTACCTAATTTGCCTTTATCATTTAAATTTACCATAATCACACAAGTGTGATCTCACTGCGTAAGTATAATGCATAACAAGCACAAGTTCTAGAATCAATTCAATCACCGGCACACTTATAGCAAAAATGGAATTAAGCATAAAAATGTTTATCATACGAAATAAGCTTAAATTCCTCACAATTTAAAGTAACGGCTATAATTGTGCTAGCAAATGTTAGCGACCCTAAAAACGGATTGCTTAAAAATCAGGATATGCCAGAATTTCAAATAGCCTCATTATTTGTTGGAATGATTTAGTCATTTTTTAATATATTTAATTTAAAGTACTTAAACATAATTTAAAACATCCTACGAATTAAATTAAAATTATCCAACACAAGTAAGAGTTTTTAGAATCAAACTTGATCATATGATCAATCTCGCATATCATCATCATCGTCACTCGCCACACAATCTTCGGAACGCACAATCAGATCAAAATCATTATCTCCATGAAATCTTGTCGACGATCCTCCAATCTCATAACCTGAGCTAGGAACAATATAACCTGTATAATAACCATCACCACACGCTCCATATTGCTCTCCTCCATAAGATTGATTACCCGCCTCGGGATAATGTGTGTAAGGGTGTGGATATGGCACATATGGGTAAGGATATGGTAGAACATTTGGTGGTTCATAAGTGGGATAGGCAAAGTCGGATTCGTTCGCCAAATGATGAAGGATAGGAATAGAATGCTCAAGCATATAGTTGTTCCTCATAAGCATCAAATCTCTCTAAACATCCCTAAGCTCAATCTCATTTAAATGGGCATTCCAATCTTCTTAACTCGAATCTAACCCGCTCGATTTTTGTCTTTGCCTCCTTGCTTGACTAGGCTGTGGTGCTACTCATCCAGTTTGTATCAAGGTATAAATGTCTTCATCTAGCTCATTTTCCAACATCTTGGCAGTCTATTTCTCACACTCAATTGGCTCCAAACACTTCGCCACTTCCTCGCTCATAAGATATCCCAACGACCTAGCAATCTTGGACACATAATGACCTTTACAAATAAGACTATTCTCCTTAAGACCCAGAGCATGCTTGCAAAGATGCTCGGCAATAACCCAAGCCAAGTTAATACCCTGTGACTCCTCTAACGCCCTTATTATCCACATATCCCTCTTTTGACACCTCTCATTGCTACCGGCCCCATGAACCAAAGATCCAACTAATAGCCTATGCACAATCCTCATAAGTGGTTCCTTAATGAGTGATGTTCTTTGGTTAGTACTAGTCAGTGTCCCAATCTTTTACTAAAATGCCTCATGGTTGAATGACTTATCATCAACTTCCAACCTAGTGAAATGTATAGCAAACAAACGATGATTCAACTTCTCTTCTTCATACAGTCCTAACAAAACCACAAACTCAGGTAAAGTAAGCACTTTCTTAATTCCATAAAGCCTAAACCAAATACACTTCTCTGTCATCAACTTAGTCCTATCAACCCCTTTTTCAAAATACATCGTAGAGACGAACTCTAAGCACCATTCCGAATAAACATCCCCACTAATAGAAAGAGCTCTCTCCCACGAGTAATCTAAGAAAACATCGCCATCACTATGAATGTATTCAAACTTCATCATGTTCTTCAAATTTTCCTCAAAGTTATAACTATAAAACAAAGTCTAATCGGCCACTCTCGGCGTTCCAAATCCTTTACCTTGCAACTTAGAAAATCGCTCACTATAAGCATGTCTTTCTGTCGATGGTAACTCTCTCCATTTATAGTTATCATTTTTCACGTGTTGCACAAGCATACGATAGTACCCTTGTTTAATTCTCTTCTTGTAATTTCAATAGTGGGTTGAATGTGAATTTGTGCATAGCTTTCTGCCAAAACAACAAATATAACTAAAACATGCAATAAATGAACAATGAACCAAACTCGGAAGGGGCCCTAACATTCGGTACAATGAGTGGAAAAGGAAACACAACCAACAGCAGCCACCCTCGAACACATCCCTCCAGCCGTGCGTTGGTGCCAATCGTCGACCCCTCCAGCCGTGCGCCTGAGCAACTTTTAGCTGCCGCTGGACTTGCCTGCCACACCGTTGTTTGTATCTGTTTTTCGAGTGTTTTCTGCACTTCCTAATTGATTCTAACTCATCTTTAATGTTCTATGGGCATTTCCAATTTTCCTAAAACTATCCTAAAACGCAACTAACTCCTAGAGTTCATCTTTGCCAAATTCGACAAGTTTCGCCTAAACTTCCAACTAACCAAAATCAGATTGGTAATCCATACAATCAACCTAGCATCACCTAGATACTTAAAATCAATCATATATCACTGTAAATTCCTTACCTTTTCATCAAGTCGATTCAACATTCATCCTCAAAATTTTCGGATTTTAAAATCATTACCATTCAATCCACACTTGACCAATCAATCTAATTATTTTTACAATCTCATCTCCTATCATTTACCCACTTAATCCTAAAACGAATTGGTCTAATTCGAAACGAATCAAAATCCCCTAATTTTTGACCTAGAATAATGAACACGAATTAAACACTCAATTGATTCGAATTAATGAAATTACTTACCCTTTTAGGAGCCATGAATGATCCTTAAACACGTTCCTTACTTGAAATTAGATCAATCTACACGAAATTTGATGATTCCAAGGGAGTAGTGTGTGTTGTGTGTGTGTTTTGATTTTTTTTAGGTTTTATATTAAAATCTAGCCGGGTGGCTTTTTTTTAGCCGGATAGGCTGGAAATTTGCACCTTTGTATCACTTAATTTTCCATCCCGACTTATTAGTCAACACTCGTGATTATTTCCGGGTGAAAACAATACGAGGTCGGGTATTCGCTCCCACATTTTTATGAAACATCGCACACTTCAATACTATCTTGGCAAAATCAAAGTAAAACTATAATTAATAAACAAAATATAATAAACCTCAAACTTTAATTAATCAAATTGACGTGCGCTTAAACACACATCATTTTGTACCTCGGAAAACACATTAAAACAGACTAAAACACTAAAATATGAGTAATTATCTTGCAAATATGTTTGTATTATGTTTTAATTTCTTACAGGTACAAAGGATTGAAAACAAAGCAAAAACGGTAATTTTCGGGTGACTTTCGACAACATTTTCATGTTTATCGAGATTCAAACAAACTCATAAAAATCCCACGATCACTCCATTAGAAAGAGCACGAAATTACGATTCTATCGGTACCTTACTCACCCCTTGAACCTTCTTTATTTGGACCCTGTCACATCTTAATTGAACCTTTTATATTAATAAACCTGATCAGATTAAAAAGGGCATAAATAGAATATATATCTATATAAATTACGATGGTTGAGCTTAGCTCAGTTGGTCACCAGTTGTTGCCTAAGACTACCATCCTCAAGGTCTAAAGTTTGATCCCCATGCTTGCTTGGGGTGAGAAGTATAAGCCTTGTGCCAAGTGGCACCACTCAGGTGGTGACACGTGGCGACCAGACCCAACCGTTAACCCGACCCGACCTGACCGTTAACTGACGGTCAACCACCATTGACTGGTAGTTGACCGGCGATCCGGTGGTGGTTCACGGTGGTCCGCCATAGCTGATCGTCATTGGCCACCGTTGACCGGTGGTCCGGCGGTGGCTCTGGTGACGGCGCCGACACTACTGGCAGGCCACGTGGCACCAATCACAAGGTTACACGTGGCATTACAAAGATTAGTTGCATGTTCAGTATGAGGTATGTACGAGGTTTAGATTTGGCATGTTCAGATGGCAGAAGGTTCAGTACCAGGCATTCCCGAGGGTTCTAGAAGCATACGTGGCATGCTCTCATTGGTGGATCCAGCTGGCATACAAAGTTGTTATTCCCATGCCAATCATTGGCGGTGGAGGAAATTTCTTGGAAGTTGCATAACACACACTCCTCCATAAGAAATTACTAATATACCCCTAGATCCGGAGCTATGATTGGACGATGCCTTGAAAGGACAAAATTGCCCTCCACCTCACTTGGGCTATAAAATGAAATGAAGCAGACATTAGTGGAGGGTGTTAGATTTAGTAGGTTTAATTATCACATAGTAGTTGTAGTGTAGTTTTAGGAGTAGGAGTAGTATAGTGTAGCTTATTTTGGGATTATTGTAAAAGCTTATTGAAGCTTATTAGATCTAGCTTATTGTAACTCTTTAGCTTATTAATGAAGATGTTTGTGATGGAAGTGATTTGAGCTTATTCTTTTTCTAATTCTCTATTTTATTTTATTTTCTTTTTAAGCTTACTTTGAGCTTATTGCTTAATAGCTTGTTATCTTGTAATCAACTATACTTCTATAGCTTATTTGAATTGAATTTAAGCTTATATATTTTCGAAATAAGCACTTGGCTTATTTTCGGATCTACTTTTCATATTGCTTTCGAATAAGCTTATTAAAGGCTTATTCGATTAGCTTATTTTGATAGCTTATTAGTTTATTTCATGTTTTATTTTTAGATCTAGCTTATTCCATTTAGTTTTCTAAAAGTAGATCAAGTTTTTATAAAAGTTTTTAAAATAGCTTATTAGTCTAGATCTACTAGCTTTTAGCTTTTCTATTTCAAAATACTTGATATTTTGGAATTTAAGCTTTTAGCTTATAGCTTATTCGCATAGCTTATTTGTCTTAACCTTTTGCTTGTCTTATTGTTGATGAATACTTATTCTACCTCTTTGGCGTGGAGTTTAAGGGTCTTTTAAGCTTATTTCTTAGATAAAGTTTTAATCTTTTTAAGTATTTATCTAGCTAAAAAGTGAATAAAGTTCATACCTTTACTAGCTAATTAGTTATTTAGATATTAATCAAGTTTTAAGCTTTAGATTTTAAATAAGTTTATTAGATCGGGTGGTTTTTAATTCGATTCGGTTCATCATACGGTTTTATCCTCTTTCTCTTTTCAATTTTAGTAGTTTAGCTTTATTTAGCTTTAAATGATTATGTTTGCCTATTTGTTGATTAGTATGCTTAGTGAGTAGATTTTATATATGCTTGTTAAATGATTAACTGTTTAGTGAATTAAGTGTGATTAATAAAAATAGAAAATATTGATTTGTGATTTTCGAATTACTTAGATTATTGTTTTGGTTATTCGAGCAGGCAAAAACCGTGAGAATAATTAGGCATTAATTTAGTAATTGATATCTAGATAAAAGTTGTTTTCAATATAAGCCAACATTGTGAGAAGATAATTTGTTAGAAAGATATTGATTCATCGATATGGATTTAATTGTATATTTATTTCACACTTAAGGATCTAAACAATTTACTTAGCAAGCATATCTTTTTATATATATCGTTCTTCGTTTATTTGCTTGCCTTATGTTATCTAGTTTTATAAAGTTTATTTTTATTATATTTTTAGTTTTAAAACCAAAATCAAAAATATTTGACATTCAAGCATCAAACAAAACACTTTCATGGATTTCAAATTTATCTCTCGTTGGGACACGACATCCGAAAGATAAACTATTACTTTTCCTAAAGTAATTATTATCCGACGTGATTACTTATATATATTACTCGACTAGTCGTTATCGATGAATCAATTACCTAGTCATAGCATATAAGTTACCATAGGCTTGATAAAGGATCAAACCTCCACCGCTAGCGTAAGTACTAATAGTTACCATCAAAGAGGACTTTAAAGGGTTGTGATGTGTAATTATTTGGGATACATGTAAACGGAAACGGATGGCATTTGGGAGAGTGACATTTAGGTGTATTTGAGTGAAGTGGTTAGTCAACTATCATATGAGAATACACGTTGGCGTGGTTGCTAGTCGAAGACTCGGACAAGATATACAAACTCTACAAAACTCAACATCAAACTCTTTCTTTTTCTTTTCTTGACTCTATATTTGAACGTGAATAAATAAACTAACTAATAAAAATGATAAACACAAATGGTAGCCCGTACATTTTTTTTCTACTTTTAATCTATTTTTTAGGGTTTTTTTCGTACACTATTGCCCTACCATTTGCAACATATAATATATCATTGGGGTTTATAAATCACCCATTAACTTGAACTTTTTACAGACTCGATAAGCAAACTAATCTAATGACCCGAATTGGTTGGATCAAAATAACATGTAGACTACTCGGCATACATATGGGGGTCTTGACTTAACTTTTCTTTCCCATTCTTCCGCGAAATAAATACTACCATGAATCCCAATCGTACCAAAACAATATATACAAGGATAAGGACTTAGCAACCGTGTACTCCAATAATTAACTAAGGGTGTAACACAATCGGTTTAAAGGTCTGGTTGAGGTACTAAAAGCGAGCACATGTAGAAGAGGCTAAGGTTTTGGGTGTCACAATTGGTTTAAGGGTATGGTTGAGGTTTCAATAGGGGGATCTCGCACTAATAGTGAGCGCGAACAAGGGTGTAGGATAGTTATATAGTCGGGGTGACTAAAATAACAATTACAGGTTTTAAACATGGGT